>CM059876.1:30027243-30273561 GCA_030490815.1 Acer saccharum
AGCTAAAGGTGTGAGGAATCTTGATGGTGATGTTATGCTTCCTCCCTTAGAGAAGTTGAGTGAGAAACGTATGGCAACCATGTCATACAAGGACAAGGGAAAGTCTAATGATGTACTTAGGCTTTTTGGTGATTCTCTTGATTCTAACCATGTCCCTAACTCACCCGCTCTTCCTAGTTGGGCTTTAAAATTGAGGAAAGAGGTTGAAGAATCTCATAGGTTGATTGAGGCGTCACAAAGGAAGATTGAAGACCTTAGTGCAAAGCTTGTTGCTCAAGATGAGAGGATCAAAGAGTTGGAAGGAAAATCAACTCCAACAAGGCAATATGTGAGATCCGCACACCGTTCTTCTTTCCTTGGTGGCACAAGTGGCTAGAAAGCTTCATGAGGTATAATTTCTTACTCTTTCCCTTTGGCTTCATATCATGTCAAAAAGGGGGAGAAATATGAGAAACACATGGGAGATATCTAGCTTACTTAGCCTTATGTTAGTTGTTTTTGTATATTTGGTATCTAGCTTGAACTATATGGCATGTAATATTTTTGTTGAATCTTGGCTTAGAATATATTGATGGATAGTATGTATTAAGGGGGATACTTGATCCATTTGAACTTATATGTATTATTTTCTTGCCTATGATTGGATACTTGGATATTGCCATACTTGTGTCTCTTGGATATTCTTGTGCTTTCAAGTTTTTTTTTAGGTGATATCAAGAGAAGACCAAGATGAAGTTCAAGACTTGATTTATAATTTGTGTCTATATGTGTAACTCATTGTACTCATTGTGACCAAATTTTCTTTGTAATTGTTTTAGTGTTTGTTTAGGGGTTTTGTCATGGAATTTGCCAAAGGGGGAGATTGTTAGGTTGATAATTAGTGTTGGCATTAATTCCATATCAAAACGTGTTTTACTTGTAATGTTTAGTGGTTAGTAAATGAAGGATTTCGAAGACGAAGGACGTCTCAACCATTATTCGTTCAAGTTGCCGGCTTTTAAGAGTTTCGGACATTATCGGTCTACAAAGGTATACAGACCTCTTATCTCTTACAAGGCTAGGCACACACTCACACATATCATTTTGTGTGTCCCTTCATGATTTTATTTCATTTACATTTCACTTTCACACACTTGGCAAAATATGCTCATGCATTCACATTTAGTTAATAAACTTTGTGTTTTGCATTTTCTAGGACTATGTCCGGAAACTAGCATATGTGTGTGTATTTGTGTTGTATGTTTCCGTATTTTGTGTTTAGGACTTGAACATGTTCTTATTCAATGCCTTATTGAGTTCCGGTCGTTTCGGTTACTCATTCATAAGGTTTCGAGTCCAAACGTGTTGACTATGCCACTTTACGTTCTCTTACGTTGTGTTGACTTCATCGATGATTTCCGAGATGATTTCTCAACCGTTTTTCAAAGTTGTATAGTCTTTTTCGTGCGTGAGAGAGTCACGGTTCGTAATCCGAAAACGGATTCGAATTCGGAGTTCGGACGCTCGAGATACGGGCCGACGAACCGAGGTGCGCGGGAGAGGACAGCCCAGGCCGTGGGCCACATGGGCTGGCCGTGGTTGAGGCCGTGGGCCCCACGGCCTGGAGCACCCTTCTGCTCCCGTGTGGGCCACGCGCCCCCCACGGCCTGGGGGTGACGTGGCACCACGTGATTGGTCGAAAACTCTCTCTCTCTCTCCTCCTATTTCTTCCCTCTCTCTCTCATTTTGAATTTCCAAGAAGAAAAATCAGTTTCCCGTCACCTCTCCTCTGAATTTTCAGATTTTCGAAACACCATATCTTCCTCATCCGGAGTCGGATTTGAGTGATTCAAGTTGGAGAGTGTTCGTATTTGAGTCCTCTAACATCTCCAAGTGGTTTGGTAGCTGTTGATCGTGATTTCCAGTGGTTGACACTGAATTCCGAACCAGCTTCATAATCCGAGGTAATGGTCTCATCTTAGGGATTTCTTGTTATTTGACCTTCCAAATGCTTGGGGTTTCTTCTTCTATATCTATGTTATTGTTTTATGAAAGCTATTTGAAAAGGTAGCTTGATTATCATTCCAATTGAAACTCATTTGGACTTATGTTGACTAGATTTTATGATTCAGGTTTTACATTGTTTTGTGATGTTGTATGGTGATTATAATGGCATCTTAGGTTGTTTTATACTTAATTGATTAATTTGTGTTAAAATGACTTTGAGATTTGATTTGTCCTTTGATTGAAGAAATCAAGGATTGTGTATTTGTTTGTGATTTAGAGAATATAGGTTTTGATTGATGAAATCTCAAAACCTTGCTCTATATTTTTGTCTAGTATATTGATTGATTTTAATCTCATATATCTATCCTTGATTGTATATTGATACATCTTGAATTAGGACTTAATGAACTTTGTGATTCAATGTTATTGTGTGAATGAGACTTTGAGTATATGTGTTAGGTGTTTCACATGCTTAGGTTTCTATTCATTTTTTTTATCTAGACTTGATTATTGTGTTTTCACATGTTTAGGTCTATTTGTGCCATAGAATGTATTGATCACATGTTCTATGTTGAAATGAATGTTTGCATCATTTGCATTCACATGATCAACTAGGAAGTCCTTGTAAAGGCATGAAGTCTTGGTTAGAGTCGGATGACTCGGATAGCCAAGCAAGAAGTCTTGCCTAGAGTCGGGATGACTCGGATAGGTAAGCAAGAAGTCATGGCTAGAGTCGGGAGGACTCGGATAGTCATGCATGGGAGGCTCCCTAGAGGCAAGAGTGCCTTGGATAGGGAGTTCGCTAACATATTGGTAGGCCTAGCGTATGGTTAGACATAGTTTCCGATAGAGCGGGGTACACGGGATGTGTATGCACTCTTGAGGAATTTCTAATCTTCCATCGATGTTGGTTGAGTGTGTTGTCCAATATATGGTGGTTCCGCATCATTGAGGGATTTCATACTTTCCAATAGGGTTGGGTAGGCTTAGACTTCACTAGGTTGGGTGAGCTAAAGATTGGTCACTTTGTGAATGTTCTATGTTTACTTTCCAATAATATAGTACCCAATGGTTGTAGTTCAACCCGTGGATGTTTCCTCTCTTGAGGTTTTACCACGTTAAAAAATCCCTTGTGTTAATTCTTTCTATCTCTTCTCTTATATTAATTGTATATTTATTGTCTTGATTCATAATATTCACTTGTGATGTATTGTGAACCAAGTCTTTGTATAGTGTGATTAAGTATCATTCTATAATCAATTTGTATATTTGATTCTTTTATATTGTAATATTTGTTTAGTGATATTTGATCACTCTTGTAACACATTGAACATCTTTGAAATACAGCTTATTTTGTTGTTATGTTTATTGATTTTACCTCACATGACTTGTTGATATACTTAGACATTTCTCATATGATTGTGTCATTGTATTGTCTATGTATGTCTACCTTGGCTTATTGTGCTGTGTGTAAGGCTACCTTGAGGGACAAACGGATGTTTGTTCAAGTTTGAAAAAAGGTGTAAAAACCTATTCACCCCCCCCCCCCCCCTCTAGGTATGCTTTAAGCAATTTAACTTCGTTTGTGTACATTCACTCTCAACCAGAACATGCATAGCGAAAGAAAAGAAAGAACAGCAAAGAGTGCACAAAGCACTATCCATACTACATGCCATGAGGAGGTTGGACTCAGCAGCCCAACCTCCCCACAAATATAATCATAAGCACCAAAGCAAAAAATAAAAAGGATGCTAAGCATCAGTTCAGGGGTACATGCCAAGGAAGGCCAAGGCACCGAAGGCCTGGCCCTCCACGAATCAAAAAAAAAAAAAAAAAAAAAAAATGTGTAGACAACGAAATATCTGGATCAAGTGGTGATAAACAGGCATTGATTACTGTTCTTGCATAGGATAGGCTGGCTCGCAACAGGTAAGGCGGGCTCGACGATGGCTAGCTTGCTGGCCACCTCGTTGGACCGCTGCAGATAACCTCCCAGACTCCACGGTGGAGAGCCCTGCTGTTCCTCGTTGCATGGAGCCCTTCTTGTCACTCAGGATGGATCACTGCTACTCGCTCGTCCCCGCCTCCTGGGAGTCCCGCTGACACGGGCAACGCCTTAGACACTCCATCAACCCCCCGCCATGATCTCCTCCCTGCTCCAGCCATGGATCTTATAAGGTCAAATCCAGAGTAGCATGCTGTGCCACGTAACAGCTGTGCAAGAAATAACCTCTCCAAAAGACTTGTCGGTCACCGCTTCTCTTCCTCCATCCCTTGCGATTGCAGCCACGCCCTTTCTCTGCCTCATCATTCCCCCTTAACCTCGTTCCGCTCCAAAGCCCGACGGGTTGACCGAGTGACTTCAGCATCCAGCTCCTTTTTCGCCTGTTCTAAGTCCTTCTTCACTTGGGTGGCCCTCGCGTCCAGCTCCTTTTTCTCCCTCACAAGACGGATGATAGTCCTCTCCGCTTCAATCCTGAGCTTATCTGCCCTCACACGGCCCTCCTCCGCTATGCGGTGCTCCTCTTAAAGCGAAACAGCCTGCTCCCCCAGAGCCAAGATATAGCGAAACGACTGCAAAAAAAAAAAAAAAAAAAAAAAAAAAAAAAAAAAAAAAAAAAAGGGAGGGAGGGAGAAAGACCACAAATGTGCAGGCCTGACACTCAGCATGGCCACCTAAAATAAAAAATGAGGAAATCAAACAAAGGAGCGGATGAAGTTACCTCAGCCGTGACCATGGAACCCTTCGAGGAGAGTTCATGGACAGGAAGCACAGCAAGCTGGGAGGAATCCACTTGGGAACATGACTCTCTGAAAGCACGGAGGATGTTGTCAGAACCAGAGGAGGGGCCCTTCTTGGCCTTGGGAGGAACCGGTGCCGCCTTCTTCGGAATCATCACCCCCTTTCCTTTGTTTGAAGAGGGATGAGGAGGAGGCACAGAAGACCGTGATGGGGGGGAGGTAGAAGAACCCGAGGGGACCACCGGAGGAAGCTTAGCAGCGGGGGAGCTGGGTAGAACGCGACTCCGACCCAAGCGCGCCTCGAGTTCCTCCAGCTTTGAAGTGGGGGAGAGCATCTTTAGTGGTTGAGGGAAGACCGAGCTTGAAGCGACCCCCTTCTCCTTTTCACTTTCATCAATGTTGCTTGCTTGAAGGGGGTGCGCGAAGTAGCCTCGCCACCAGTGGGTGCACCCAACCTTGTCTGCGCCGCGCCTGAATCACTGAGAGGGTCTCCTCCTGTTGAGCACCTGCAAAAGAGACTACCAATGAAGCACCCATTAGGATCCATGCCAGCCTCGCCGCCGTATCTAGAACGGACAAAAAGACAAAAGGGGGACGAAGAATAAATCACCTGGGACTACATCTATCGCCAGAAGGGAATGTTCCACCCTAGCACGCTCCTAAGGGAAGCCCTCCATCCCAGCCTGCTGGTAACCCGCCTGTTTAATTGAAGCCAAAAAGCTCATGACCGCAGCCTCGTCCTCCTCCTTCGCCCACTCTGGTTATGGCCCGAAAGAAGTAGGGACTGTGCGCTCTCGATGACCATAGAGAACAGAGCTGCCCCAGTTGCCCTTAACCACGACCCACTCCGTTTTCCACCCGGGATCCTTCCTCTAGGTGCCAGGGACCACAAAATCAATTGCATTTACACAACGGAGATAATACTGACTTGCGGGCTGCTGAGTCAAGGGCGAAAGTTGGAAGACAGAGCGAAGCTCTCTATACCCCGAGTCCCCCATGTTAGGTCGAGAGGCAGTAGCCTCCCGCCACAGCACAAGGAAGCCCACCAGATTCCTCCAGAAACTGGGCACCAGTTGCATAGGAGCTAGCCCGAAAGCACAGAGAGCCCGCCTAAGAGTGGGATGGAGGGGAAGGCGAACCCCTCCCTCGGAGGCAGCCATGTGTATGGGAAGATGGCTAGGAGGAGGAACATAAACATCATAGTCCTCAAAGGGAAGGGTAAGCTCTACGTCATGGGGAATGTTGAAGTCACGTCTCAAGCGAGACAGATCAGCCGCGGTACAAGCCGAGGGGGGAATGCATTTGAAAGCCCCAACCGCGCCGCCACCCTCCGCTAGCACACGGTGGCCCTGCTCCTCCATATCCACATGCTCTAGATCCCGCTCCTCGTCGCCGGAAAGCGCCCCCTAACTCACCCCCTCTCCGTCCTCGGAGATATGCACCGGGGAAGAAGAGTTGTTAGCGAATCCAATCCTGATAGAAGAATGACGCCCGGAACGGCGGGTTTAGGGATGCCTCCTGCTCCCCCCGGCGGTAGACTCACCACCGGCCTTTCTCCTCTTATGGGAGAGCCTCGACTTTTCAGGAGAACTCTCCTCATCACTATAGTTGTAATCCCTTTCCGCATTCGAGTCCTCAGAAGCCATTGTAAGATAGCAATGATTAACAGAGAAGTGGAAGAAGTGAAAGGAAAAAGGGAAAATTTACGCAGTGGAGAAAATGGAAAGACCCAGATCAAGTTGCCTCTTAAATGAAGAAGAAAAGGTGGCAGTTTCAAATTCAAACTGGAGGATCTCGACCATCCAATAGATCCAACGGTTGGGGCAGCAAGGGAAAAGGAAGACGTGACCAGTCCACCACCCCTCGAACGCCACGTGGAGCCTCGCGCAGCAAAACGTCCCGTCGCTGACGCCACGCCCCGAGAAACGCGCCTAAAACCTAGAACCATTATTCCCACATTTAATGCAGCATGCTTTGGCCCCAGAAGCGAATTCCAACAAACTCAAGGGGTGGAAAACAGGAAAAGCCAAGCAGGAAAAGCCCTTCATGTGACCAGATACCCCGCCTCCAACGTTCAGCAATATTAAGAACATTCAAGGCGGGAGGGACTTTTGTTAACAGGAAATTTAGGCAATTAATTCAAGGAAGAGCTTTTCCCACTTGAGAACCGCTACATTGCCTACCACGGTGGCACTCCTAATCAGCCTAGCCCGCTTGCTAGGAAAAAGGGGCCGGCCCTCCTTCGACCGCGCCTACACGTAGGCACGCTACGGTTAAGCGCTACGCAACCCAGGACCAGCCTCCCTACCTGGAGAACGCTTGTGAAGAAAGGATGCCTGAACCAGAGGGGGGGGACCCCGCCTCCAGAACTCCGACCCATCTGAGAACCGGCTCCTGCTCCGTCACCCAACAAGAAGGATCGCTTCCTCCAGTAGCGGACCCGCCTCGGTGGCCATGCTCTCCACAGAGATCCCTACCTCATTCCCCACGGCGCCCCCCCACGATGCGAGCGATCCCCTCTAGAAGAACCCCCAGGAGCTCACCAGTGTGTCCTGCTCCGTAAGGGCTGACGCCAGCCCTTACCTCCAGCCCACACGAGAAAAAAGGGTGCTGGGAACACCTGCAAGGCACCAATGTCACCCCATTAATGAGGAAGCAGTAAGCACGACTGAGGAAAAACAGCACCTAACGGTCGAGATCGCCTACTGGCCGCGCTACACCAACGGCTGGATGACGTTCCATCTCAGCCCTAATTGGAGGTCAACTATCCCTTACATGCAAAGGGATGCTGGTTTCCTCAGCAAAATACTTGCAGAAATGCAGCAAGCATGAAGAAGGAAATGGTGGAAGGAAACGCCTGACAGGGTGTAGCGGGACAGGCGCTGACACTGTCCCCTGTCAAGCCAGAACTTCAATAACGACCTCCCACCACCACAAAGACCCCTTACGACCAATTAAAACTCATGGAGACGCCACCTTTCCACCACCTCAGCCCTACGGAAGCATTGATATGGACTTGAGGCCTAGGTGGAGCGATCGGAGCCTTCTAAGGCGTGTGTTAACCCCGATCCTACCCTAAATCAGTGGCCAGGATCAGTCCCACCCATTGCGCCCTGGGAACTAGGGCCCCCCACCTACCAAAACTGATGCTCGCACCAAGGCAAAGCCAGCAGGGTGCAATCCTGATCCTTGATTCCTTGAAACCGCCATTATGGATAGGAGAGAACGGTGGAGATTTAACCGCGTATTCCCGCCTAAACAGACGACCTCCACCTACCCCCTATCGGCGACCCTATAAATACCCCTACATCCCACGGAGGAAGGGGTGGGCCCAAAAAGAAAAAACCTCCCACTTCGCCTAGTCAAAGCACGTATGTGTGTTCTACTTGGCTACTACCCCGCCTAGTCAAAGCTCCTATGTGTGTTCTACTTGGCTACTACCCCGCCTAGTCAAAGCTCCTATGTGTGTTCTACTTGGCTACTACCCCACCTAGTCAAAGCTCCTAAGTGTGTTTTACTTAACTATTACCCTGCCTAGTCGAAGCTCCCGTGTACAGCCTATTGAATGAACCCCCCTTTTGTTGTTGCCTAGCGTGGACTTTTGCGTGTCGCATCCTTATCCCGCTAGTGAGCATTTTGTAATAGCCGAATGTTGTATATGAATCGATGAACGATGTATCCTATAGTTAAGCAATAAAAGATACACCTGCTCACCCCCTCAAACATATATAAGCTGCATTTCACACACCGGTACACCACCTCAACCTCTGCTCCATAAGTAGGACCGGTCCTGCTGTGCAGTATCGGTCCCTGGTACCCGGGCCAAGGGGCCAGCTGCAGTGCACCCCGTACGCCGCGGTCCAGGTTATCCCAGGAAGCCCCCCCGACGGATTTTCAGGATAACAAAATCTTTTTTGTTCCCCTGTTCTTCTCGGGTTCAATTCCACGGTTGTGATCGACGGCCTGGCCACCGAATGATACCGCTGATCGTGCGTTTTCAGGGTCAAACTTGTCTTTTCACATGCTCTGTTGTTGATGTCCATAAGTACATCACTTTCTCATCTCTGTGAATCTAACTTGAAAGTATACAAACATAGTTAAATTGCTTAAGGCATACCTTGAGGGGGGGGGGGGGGGGGGGGGGGGGGGTGGGGGGGGGTGAATAGGTTTTGACGCCTTTTTCAATCCCTTGAACAAACTTTCGTTTGTCCCTCAAGGTTGCCTTACATACAACAAATACACTAAGAAAAGACAACATACATAGACAATATGAATAGGTAATCATATAAGCATGGTCTACATACATCACCAAGTTGTATGAGGTAAACAAACAAATAAGTACAATAACAAAGAATACTTGTATTTCACTATATGTTCAATGAGTTACAAGAGTGATCAAATATCACTATACACAAATACAATATACAAAAGAATCATATAAATAAAATTGATCAATAAAATGAGTTCACTAATCACACTATACAAAGTCTTGCTTCACAATACATCATAAGTGAATATTATGAAACAAGATAATAAAATGTACAAATAAAATATAAGAGATAGAGATAGGAAGAATTAACACAAGAGATTTTTTTAACGTGGTAAAACCTTCAAAGAGGAAACATCCACGAGTTGAACTACAACCATTGGGTACTATATTATTGGAAAGTAAACATAGAACATTCACAAAGTGACCAATCTTTAGCTCACCCAACCTAGTGAAGTCTAAGCCTACCCAACCCTATTGGAAAGTGTGAAATCCCTCAATGATGCGAAACCACCATATATTGGACACCACACAAAACCAACATCGATGGTAGATTAGAAATTCCTCAAGAGTGCATACACCTCCCATGTACCCCGCTCTATCGGAGTCTATGTCTAACCATACGCCTAGGCCTACCAATACAATAGCCAACTCCCTATCCGAGACACTCATGCCTCTAGGGAGCCTCCCATGCATGACTATCCGAGTCCTCCTGACTCTAGCCATGACTCCTTGCTTACCTATTCGAGTCATCCGGACTCTAGGCAAGTCTTCTTGCTTGGCTATCGGAGTCACCCCGACTCTAACCAAGACTTCATGCCTTTTACAAGGACTTCCTAGTGTGATCATGTGAATGCAAATGATGCAAACAATCAAATCAACATAGAACATGTGATCAATACATTCTATGGCACAAATAGACCTAAACATGTGATATCACAAGTAATCAAGTCTAAATGCAAAATACAAGAATAAAACCTAAAGCATGTGAAACATCAAAACACATAAGCTCAAAGTCTCATTCACACATACAACACTTGAATCAAAATATATTCATGAAGAACAAATTCAAGATGCTATCAATATACAATTAAATGCTAGATATATGAGATTTAAATCAATCAATATTCTAGCCAAAAATATAGAGCAAGGATTCAAGATATAAATCAATCAAATCCTAGATTGCTCTAAAACACAAACAAAATTCAATAATCCTAGATTTCATTAATCAAAGGATCAAATCAAATCTCAAGGTCATTTATCACAAAATTAATTCAATCAAGTTCCAAACAACCTAAGATGCCATTCTAATCACAATACAACTCACAAACATATGTAAAACCTAGAATCATAGAAACTAGTCAACATTAGTCCATAAATTGACTTTTAATAAGAATGATAATCAAGCTATCTTTCTCAATAGCTTTTACCAAACATAAACATAGATATAGAAGAAGAAACCCCAAGCAAATTGAAGGTTAAAAAGAAAGAAATCCCAAAGATTAGTCCAATACCTTAGACTCAATAGCTGGTTCGGTTTTCAGTGTGCAACCACCAGAAAACTTGATCAATCAGCTACCAAACCACTCAGAAATGATAGAGGACTCAATTATGAACGTTCTCCAATTCAAATCACTTAAATCCGACTCCGGATGAGGGAGATATGATGTTTGGAAGATGAGAAAATGTGTTGGAGAGGACTGACGGGATTTTTCTTAATTTTCTTCTTAAAAAAATCAAATGGAGAGAGAGGAGGGAAGATAAATGGAGGAGAGAGAAGCATTCCGGGCCAATCAGGTGAGGCCACATCACCCCTGGCCATGGGGGGCGCGTGGGTCTCACGGGGGCAGAGAGTCCCCTTGGCCATGGGGCCCACAGCCTCCCTCACGGCTAGGCCAAGTTGCCTCACGGCCTGCACTGACTTCTCACGCACTCCCTCGGTTCTTCAGCCCGTATCTTGGGCATCCGAACTCCGATTTCAAATTCATTTCCGGATTACGAACCGTGACTCTCTCACGCATGACAAAGACTACACAACTTTGAAAAACGGTTGAGAAATCATCTCGGAAAACGTCGATGAAGTCAACTCAACGAATGAGAACGAAAAGTAGCGTAGCTACATCGTTTGGACTCGAAATTAAATGAATGAGTAACCGAAACGACCGAAACTCAATAAGAAATCATAATAGATCATATTCAAGTCCAAATACAAAAATACAGAAACATACAATCACAAAGACACACACATATGCTAGTTTCCGGACATAGTCCTAGAAAATGCAATAAACAAAATTTGACCAATATAATATGAATGCATGAGCATATTTTGTCATGTGTGTGAAAGTGATACATAAGTGATGTTTAATCATGAAGGAACACACAAGAATGCCATATGTGTGTGTGTGCCTAGCCTTGTAAGAGATATGAGGTCCTTTATTACCTTTATTGAACAATGGTGCACAAATCTCTTAAATGCCGGCTTCTTGAATGAATTGTGGTTGAGACATCCTTCATCTTCTTAATTCTTCAAAATACGAACAACTAAACATTACAAGAGAAACATGTTTTGATATGGAATTAATGCCAACACAAACTATAAACCTAACATAACTCTTTCAAAACAAGAACCCTAAAGTCTATAGAGAGATTTGTGAGAGAAAAGGCAATCAAGATTGCTCATTTAAACACTCAAAACCATTTTCATATGCATAAAACTTCATCTAGCATCTTCTAGCATATATAGGATGCTTTCTTGCATGGGTTTTTCATCAACACACTTGCTTTGGTAAGTTCTTCACTATTATCATATATAATTAGTGTTTTATTTATCAAGGCATCTCTTTTATTACTTTCATGTTCTTAGATTAAGTTCTGTTAACCAAAAATTCGCTCTGGGTGAGGAATTTCAATAAACACCCTCAAACTACTACCTGGTAGGTTGCAGCAGGGTAGATACCTCTAGGTACCATGGTTTTGTACGAGTAAAATATCTGGAGTAAGGTGCAATAGGTAGGAGAAAAAATCACCCCGCCCATCGGGGCTTTATTGTGGCATGTCATGCGGATAGGCGGATAAGAGAGATTGGACCAGCGGGGTCGGAATCTAACTCACATACATGCATAATAAAAGAGATAGAAGGGAGAATGACAACTCTTTTGGTAGAAGGTGGACTGGCTGATCATGCTTTAAATGTTTACATTTAGCGCCCCTTTTACCTTGTTTTTGTAATCATTTTCTAAGCATTTCATGTGTTTAATGTGTAAATAAGTATTTTTAGGTAAAATAGGTGTTTCAAGGGCATTTTTGTCCAAAGTGAAGAAATGAGGGCAAATTGGGAAGAAAACAGAAGAAAAGCAAGAAGGCGAGTTCATGCATTCAGGTCGGCGGGCAAGAAGCCACCACACGAAGCCGTCATCATCCAGGCGAGATCTTTCGGCTGGCAAGAAGCCGCCACACAAAGCCGCCGTCATCCAGGCGAGATCGTTCGGCGGGAACAAAGCCACCGTGCATGCCCGCCGACGATTCTAAGAAGCTGCAAATTGATTGAAGCTCGCCCCAAAAGTCAAAGAAAGCTGCCCCTTTCTCCACCTATTGTCCTTGGAAGGCCTCCTCTCTCATAGATATACACAATGGGTCAAAACAAAGATAGATATACTTAGTTTTTCTTAGAGAGAGTGGATATAGTTAGTTAGGGAGAATATAGAAAAGTAGATATTAATTAGATATTTTGTTCTTAGGAATCAAGAGAGATAGTTATTTTCTTGGCCAATTTCTAGGTAGCCAAACACCACATGTTGGTTACTTAGAGTGATCAATTCAAGTTGCCATAGAAAAGTTAATTGCTTGGATTGCAAGGAGGACCATTTCCACTTCACAAGTTTGTCCATTGGTGATGTTTCCCTTGCTTGTATATCTTTGTAATTGTGATACTATGTGTAGCTAATTCCTCTTGTTAGGGAATTAGATGTAATTCTTGTACTTCCTTGTTATCTAATCAATCATATTGTTATAATCCTCTCAAGTCATGTTTTTGTACATTTATGATTGCATGTGTGGTGGTTGCAACCACCTATCTCCTTGTAGTGAAATAACTTGATGAAATTGTATGCATGTACCATTTATTGCATATTAATAGAGAAGCACCTATGAGTAGAGATTACTAACTTGTAATTCTCTACTACTAATGACTAATTTCCCCTTACTCACTCTCTAATCCGAGATTTCATTGTGATTAAATTGAGAATTAGGTGCTTAGAACATTCATATGGATATATGCATGTTAGTAATTGAGGGTTAGGCTTAATGAATGATTGATTAGAAGCTAGAATATTACTTGAATGAATTTAATCCCTTAACAATTTTTAATATAGAATTTAAATCAAGTAGTTGTAATAGCTCATTAGACAACTTCATCTTAGAATAGTTAATTTGTTAATCACTAGTTAATGTAAGTAAAGCTTGTTAGAGTAATTAGAAAATTGTAGAGTTAATCTAAAGATAGAAGGCTTTTTAGTGCTTACCTAGTGGGAACGATACCCTTACTTACTCACTACACTAGTTTAACGACTTGTGCACTTGCAATAGGGTCACCAGACTTGCACGTCCCTTTAGCACGACCGAGGTAGATTAAGTTAATTTGTAGTGACAATTGTAGAACTGGTCGGGGCGTGTCAAAACTTATGACGCCGCTGCCGGGGAGCACGGCTTTGTTTTCTTTTTGCTTTGTTTTCTTTAGAACATTAGTCAATTTAATCTTTGCATAATCGTAGTGATTTTCTGTTTTGAGCACTTAACCTTTTGGTAGTTAGTGTAGTGTACTTTCAGGTTTCTTGTCACGAATAGATGCACGGAAGATGATTGTTGGGAAGCCCACTTGAACTTTTTGTTGAAAATATTGATCGCATAGCGAGGCTACCGACAATGACGGACAATCCTAGAGGACTATCCGACCTTGAGGAAGGGTCAACCTCTTCTAGTAGTACCTCCATTGGTTCAGAACACGGACAGGATCGACGAATGATGAAGGAATTCTCATTGCCTACCGTTAGATCACATCCTTCAGCCATATTGTTAGATGATGCCTAGAGGAATTATGAGCTGAAAAACTTGCACTACAACACACTCCCGTACTTTGGTGGTAACTTAAGCGAAGACTGCCTTCAATTCATGAAGGAATATTACAATGTGGTGACCACTTTTCCACTCAGAAACTTGACGGAGGATCACTTACGCATGCGATGTTTTTCGTATTGCATGAGAGTCGATGCCAAGAAGTGGCTCATGGCATTACCAGCAGGATCACTTATCACATGGAGTGGTGTTGAGCAGAAGTTTTTTGCCAAGTACTTTCCCTCATGGAAGACGAAAGAAATAAGAAGTATGATAGCTGATTTCCAGGAAAGAGAAGGGGATGCGTTTCATGAATCATGGGGTAGATTCAAGCTACTTTTAGCACAGTGCCCTCACCACGAGTATACTTTAGTATCACAAGTTCAATCTTTCTATGATGGATTGACGGGACTTTCACAAGCGATTGTTGATAACGCATGTAGAGGAGCAATGCGAGAGAAAACGGCACAGTATGTGTTTGATAAGTATGAGATGCTTGAACAGAATTCCCAGCAGAGGAACACTCGAGGTAGTCGAGGAGGAGTGAGCAGGGAAATGGCAAGTCAAATGAGTGATATGAGTAAGAACATTGAGACACTCATGAGCAGGATCGGGAACCAACCTTTAGTAGCAGATCAGGTTTATGTTAGGGAAAACCGTGGAATGGACATGAATTCCATGGTTGAGCCAATGCTACCCAGGAAGGAAGAATTGCAAGTGGTGTATCCGCCACGTCAGTCAAAACAGTTGGATGATCCTTTCTCCAACACATACAATCGGGGATGGGTAAGGCATCTTAATCTGAATTACGAGAACAACCATTGTTTGAATCCCCCATTACCTCTACAAAACAACAACAATAACAACTGGTATCCACCTTCAGGACACCAATCAAGACCACAGCAAAGTACACAACCATGGAAGGTGAAGGAAAACTTACCGTGGCGCCAACAAGGCCAGAGAGACAATGAGTACATGGCCACTAATCAGTATTACACCAGCGATCCTAATCATATCAGGATTACTTCTATGGAAGGAGTAGTCAAGACATTGGAAAGACAAATAGGGGAGTATGCTGAAGTTAGTCAAAAGAAGGAGCCAGGGAAGTTTCCAAGTCAGTCTGAACAAGCCAAGTCGGCTACGGTACTAAGAAGTGGTAAGGTACTTTCTAACCCATATCCACCTGAAATTTCTGATATTCCTGATAATGTTTCAGTAGACAGGGACGTGCCTAGTAAGAATGATCTTGATACTCAAGTAGGGATAGGAACGAGTAGAGGTCCGGAGAGAGGACACAAGGATACTTCAAGGATACACAAATCGCCTAATCCGTATGTGCCTCCAATTCCATTCCCAGGATGGCTTCAAAAGTCAAATTGGACCAAGCTTTTAGGGAGATCTATGACATCCTATCGAAGGTGAACGTGAGCCTTCCTTTACTTGAGGTGATTGAGAAAATGCCCGCATACGTGAAGTTCTTCAAGGAACTCAACTCAAAGACGCGTAAGAAGGAATTTCTGGAGAGAATAGTGATCTCCAAAGAAGCAAGTGCAGCCATGGAAACGACATTGCCACCTAAGATGAAGGATCCGGGAAGTTTCATCATTACCATATCAGTTGGCGAAACTCAGAAGGAGAAGGCAATGTTAGACCTAGGAGCTTCGATCAATTTAATGCCTTATGCATTGTTTAAGGATTTAAGATTAGAGGGATTGAAGCCGACTACCATGGAATTGATACTAGCCGACCGCTCAGTACGACATCCAATAGGAGTGGTCGAAGATGTGTTAGTCAGGGTGGGTGAATTGATCATCCCAGCTGACTTTGTTATTCTTGAGATGGAGACCGATTCAACCAAGGCAAGGGAGATGCCTATATTGCTAGGGCGACCATTTATGTCAACTGCCAAGGCAATTATCGATGTCCACAAGGGACGGCTCTCCATGACGGTTTTAGGTCAAACAGCAGAGTTTGAAGTGTTTGAAAGCATGAAGAACCCATTGAGGGGTAGTGTATGTTTTAACATTGCAAGTGCCGAACAAGATGATGAACCTCACTCTACTTTTGGGGAGTACGTAGCACTCGCTCACAGCGAGGTGACTAACAAGACCCCGCTTTTGAAGCATGATTCATCGAGTTACGAAGACACCATCGCTCAGCTCAAGGAAGAAAACCGGGAGTTGGTGGAGAAGAACTTTGAGCTCACCACGAAGCTTGATGAAGCTTTAGAAGAAAATTATGCCCTCCAAGACAAAATTGAAGACGATTTCTCCCTAGTGAAAGATGAATTCGGAGAAAGGAATGAGTGTTTGAGCAAGGAATTCGAAGGCAAGATGAAAATCATGGAGGAGGAGATACATTCTAGGGACAAGGCCCTGGAAATCTTGAGAGTGAAAAATGAGGAGACTCGAGTTGAGATTGCTATGCCAAAGATAGGCACTTCGGTCAAGTCTGAAGGGATGGTTCAGCCACCTTCAAGGAAGACGATGCATGTATCACACGAGGAGTCCATCAGTTTTGCTCCGAAACAAAAACCAAGGCGAAGGCCTAGAAGAAAGAACCGCATTCCACCTCCACAATCTACATCGGGAGGTACATTTTCTACTTTCACTCCTATATGTCACTACTGCCATCGAATAGGCCATATTAGGCCTAATTGTCCAAACAAAAGATGGCAAGTTAGAAAATATGCAACCCTAATTCCCAAGGTCAATGTCAAATCCATTTGGATCGCAAAATCCAAGTTGGAAGGACTTAGTGGGAAGGGACCCTTGTGGGTCAAAAAGAAACAAAAGGAGCATGTGGTGATTGAACCACCCATTCTAGATGGGGCATGGAGGAGGTGATTGAATTGATGATTGTTTAAGTGTGCAAATATTGAATATCGAAGACACACTTACAACATTGATGTATTTTGCCTAGTAAATATTTGAGTTTTGAATGAAATGAATTGTCTTGATGCGTAATTGGGAAATTGACAACCCAACTGAATCTCTGGTGTACCCACCAAGCTTTGAAATTCAATCATTATGAGATAGGGGTGCACAAAAGAAAGGTTTGGGGGTTTTGAAATCCTTGTTATGAGAGATCTAGGCTTCGAGGAGCATTTTTGGAGTGTATACTTTAGCTATTCACTCATGCCTAGCGGACACAGAACGGACTTGAAGAAGCAAATTTCCATCATGATCTACCAAATGAAGAACCACTTGGAGTTCGATGTTGGGCACACTATAGTGAAGAGGATAGCAGAGTCTGGGAGGCGAAGCAATCTGAGCCTCTTCTTTCCATGTTTGATCACTCACTTTACGCGGAGGGCAGGCCTCCGAGTGGATTTGCCTGTAGATGGGATTTTGACACCTTCAGGTCATGTAGGCAGAAGGGCCTACAACGAGGCAGCTGAGGGAAAACCGGGAATAGAGAAGCTTCTCAGTTTGCGCGAACAGAGGGAGCAGAGATTAGCTCAGCGGAGGTCCATCAAGAGGAGAAAGTTGGAAAGAATAGAAGAACAAGGTCGTGAGGAGTCCGATGTAGGAGTTGACGGGGATGAGTCTGAGGAGACAGAGTCTGAGAGGGAGGTTGAGGTACCAGCATGGGCAAAGGACATGGTGGAGTCCCACAAGAAATTGATAGATTCGAATAATGCCTTATCACGGACAGTTCGCCGCCTCGCAAGGCAGGTGAGAGCATTGACGGGAGCAGTGGCACGATGTGTGGGCTACCAGATGAGTGAGTCCAGTGATCACTCGAGTGATCGAGATGCAGAGCGCCGTCAGAAGCACAGACACGACGAGACACCCACAGCACCGGAGACATCAGCTATTCCACCCTTGCCAGAGACAGGTATACCTAACCCCTTTACCTTTGTTGATATTGATGATCTATTTTTCAGTCCTATGGCTCCGCCAGACCTATATCAGCAGAATTACAACTTCATGGACTTACTCTGTGAGCAACAACAGATTCTAGAACAGGTGATAGGGAAACCGGAGGTAGAGAGGTGCCTACCGGACCAGTTGAGAGGGATTTACACGGAGGGGATGGAGGACCAGAAACCATTCCAGGAGCAGATACTTGAGCAGGTGGAACATGTGGCGTACGTGGAGTCGTACGTGGTGAACATCGAGCTTCATCCGGATGGATACGAGGAGACCACTACTTATCCGGTGGAGTACATTGTGGAGGAGCCTGAGTCCCCGACGCGCATCGTTCGTTATGTTGAACCACCTCCTCCTGAGCCCATTTTCCGCTACTCCGTTAGAGGAGTTCAGTTCACACCCTTAGACTTCAGTGACGATGACTTTTTCATGTAGGCGGATTGGTACGCCGCATGGATTTTTTGTGGGCGGAGCATTATTTCGCATTTTTGTATACCCTTTACTTTACTTTTTGGGATTATAGTTATAGCCTTTTATTATTATATATCTATATTGTTTAGTTGCATATATTTTCTTAGTTAGTAACATGTTTAGATCTAAGGGTGGAAACTATTATATGGTTGATTGATAGTGCGTAGGATTTTTGAAACTAGTGTGCATAATGGATAGGATATCATGTGTATTATATATGGATTCCTTTTTGCATGAGATTTATAAGTTGTTTGTTGGCCAAACAACCAACCCAACACACTCATTTATTGTCTTCCGTGTGCAAACATTAGGGACAATGTTGAGCTTAGGTTTGGGGGTGTGGGCACATTAACACTTTGCCAATCTTTCACATGATTGTACATATGTATATAAGTGTCTTGTATATATTATTTGCCTTAGTTTAAATTTTGTAAATATTGTAAAATTTTTTTAACTTTTTCAAAAGAATTCCAATTGAGCCAAGGGAACATGTGTTTAATAAAGATGCTAAAAGGTATGTGTTGATTAAGGAAATGTGCATGCATTGATCACTAAATTGTAGCTATCACAATGGCATTTCAAGATGACATTGCACATGGTGTAATAGTCCATTTCTCTTGTGCCTAGTGAATAGAATTGAGCGCAAAATTGCATGAACCAATAGTGGAGACTACCTGTAAGGAACAGAGCCTAAAATTTCACCTTATGAGAGTAAATACTTTCCAATTCAGACATGATCTCATATTGCATAATTGGATGCCATGAACAAATAAATTGTAGACTGCTTGTTAGATTTGTATTCCCTAGTCAGACGGACTTCTGGAAATGATTCTAGGCATGTGTGCTTAGCTACCAAATGCCCAAACACTGTCCATATTGTGATGTGTGCTCCAACTACCACTTTGAGGCCAAACACAAACCTTTCTTTCCATCACACACCAAAAAGTCCTTTTATGTCACTTGGAATGATGTTGTATTTTGATCAAAGATATGCAGGATGTAGATACATTGGTAAAGCTTGAAATTCAGTAGATAGCGTGTACTCAGGCGATGATAGATATTGTTATAAAAAAAAAAAAAAAAAAAGTGGGCTTTAGCACATAAATTATTTATAAGTGTTTTAATCTATGTACAAATTAGAACACAAGAAAATAAAATCTTAGCCTAGACGCATGGAGATTTTTCTTTTTGAGCTAAGAAGTGAAACTTAAGGTTATTGATCAAATACTTCAGAATTCCAGTGATTCTTCCATATCACCCTTGGCCCCGTTACAACCATGGAAAGACCTAGTTGATCTTTTAGAAAGTCTGGCTGGGGAATGCGGGTTAAGCATGTTCTTTCCATGTTTTTGGCATTTCAATTCATTCATGAAACAGTTTCCACAAGTTGTGCGTTAATTTTAATTGCATATGCGTTACATTTGATTCTTGTTAGAAAAAATTCTTACTCGCATATGTTATTTGAGAGCAACTTAGGTTCTGAGAGAAAATTAGACTGAAATCCGGTAAGGATAGAGTCAAGGCGAATTGAGTTCTTGCTTTTGAGCGCTTAGTTTTTGAAACTGAACATTTAGAGTGTGGGATGCACCGTGTAGCGTGTTTTTGAGGAATGTAATCGTGCTAGCATCTTACCAGAGGTTTTCGCATGTTTATTTCCTATCTCATCACATCTTTTAGCATGTTTATAATGTGGCTCTCGGAAATGTTTTTGTGTGCATTGTTGATAAATTTTGTACATAGTGAAAGTTACTTTTAGTTTAGTTTTTAGCATTTATAGTTTGCTCGAGGAAGAGCAAAAGTCAGGTTTTGGGGTCTGATCACGCTTCAAATGTTTACATTTAGCGCCCCTTTTACCTTGTTTTTGTAATCGTTTTCTAAGCATTCCATGTGTTTAATGTGTAAATAAGTATTTTCAGGTAAAATAGGTGTTTCAAGGGCATTTTTGTCCAAAGTGAAGAAATGAGGGCAAATTGGGAAGAAAACAGAAGAAAAGCAAGAAGGCGAGTTCATGCATTCAGGTCGGTGGGCAAGAAGCCGCCACACGAAGCCGTCGTCATCCAGGCGAGATCTTTCGGCGGGCAAGAAGCCGCCACACGAAGCCGCCGCTGTCATCCAGGCGAGATCGTTCGGCGGGCACAAGGCCGCCGTGCATGCCCGCCGATGATTCTGAGAAGCTGCAAATTGATTGAAGCTCGCCCCAAAAGTCAAAGAAAGCTACCCCTTTCTCCACCTATTGTCCTTGGAAGGCCTCCTCTCTCATGGATATACACAATGGGTCAAAACAAAGATAGATATACTTAGTTTTTCTTAGAGAGAGTGGATATAGTTAGTTAGGGAGAATATAGAAAAGTAGATATTAATTAGATATTTTGTTCTTAGGAATCAAGAGAGATAGTTATTTTCTTGGCCAATTTCTAGGTAGCCAAACACCACATGTTGGTTACTTAGAGTGATCAATTCAAGTTGCCATAGAAGAGTTAATTGCTTGGATTGCAAGGAGGACCATTTCCACTTCACAAGTTTGTCCATTGGTGATGTTTCCCTTGCTTGTATATCTTTGTAATTGTGATACTATGTGTAGCTAATTCCTCTTGTTAGGGAATTAGATGTAATTCCTGTACTTCCTTGTTATCTAATCAATCATATTGTTATAATCCTCTCAAGTCATGTTTTTGTACATTTATGATTGCATGTGTGGTGGTTGCAACCACCTATCTCCTTGTAGTGCAATAACTTGATGAAATTGTATGCATGTACCATTTATTGCATATTAATAGAGAAGCACCTATGAGTAGAGATTACTAACTTGTAATTCTCTACTACTAATGACTAATTTCCCCTTACTCACTCTCTAATCCGAGATTTCATTGTGATTAAGTTGAGAATTAGGTGCTTAGAACGTTCATATGGATATATGCATGTTAGTAATTGAGGATTAGGCTTAATGAATGATTGATTAGAAGCTAGAATATTACTTGAATGAATCTAATCCCTTAACAATTTTTAATATAGAATTTAAATCAAGTAGTTGTAATAGCTCATTAGACAACTTCATCTTAGAATAGTTAATTTGTTAATCACTAGTTAATGTAAGTAAAGCTTGTTAGAGTAATTAGAAAATTGTAGAGTTAATCTAAAGATAGAAGGCTTTTTAGTGCTTACCTAGTGGGAAAGATACCCTTACTTGCTCACTACACTAGTTTAACGACTTGTGCACTTGCAATAGGGTCACCAGACTCGCACGTCCCTTTAGCACGACCGAGGTAGATTAAGTTAATATGTAGTGACAATTGTAGAACCGGTCGGGGTGTGTCACTGGCATAGGGGGAAAAAGCATCACGTATGATCATATGCTGAAGAACCCCTAGGTAGTATCCAGTGGAGAGAGATCCTTTATATATTTATTAATAATGCGTGCTCTGGGGAGCTTACACAAGTAGGAGAATAATACAACATAAGTCCTCCAGAGAGCTTGCAATAATAGGCGGGCGTAGGCCCTTTTCTGAAATCAGTAGAAAAGAAGAAGAAACAAAACCTCCTTTACAATAGAGAGCTTTGTCATATTTATAGGTTCTAATTCTTGTTGCCCACTCCATAAATTTAGTCAATCAATCCACAATCATAGGAACACTGATTTGGCATTGATTGAGTTGAATATTCTCTCATTAATGGCATTGTGAATGGCCATTAAAGAGTTGACTATCTTCATTAATGCGGTTGATCATCTCCATTAATAGGGTTGACTATCTCCATTAATGGCGTTGTGAATGGCCGGAGAGGTCAACCTTCCTTGTATTTGAATGCTGGCTCATACTGTCCTTCTTGTAGCATGGTTCTGGTCTTCCCTAGTAATCTGACAGATGGTGTACTAAGACCTCTCTTGTTGACGCCTTCTATGCTAGGTGGTTGGGAGGTGCTTGGAGGACCGGTCCGAGTGCGGGGTATGGGGTACTAGGCACAGGGTACCGGGTACCGAGTACCAGATGCGGGGGTACCGGGTACCAGGTGCGGGGTACGGGGTACCAGGTGTGGGGTACTGGGTACCAAGTGCAGTAGCGGGATCCTTAGGACCCTGGGTTCATTCTTTCAACAATCAAATGACCTTGGCATGGATGGAAAATTCTTCTTTGGACCCCTGCCAAAAAAGGCGATTAACAGAAGTCCCCCCTGACTTGAACACCGGTACCTAGTTGGGGTTGGAGTCAAGATCCGAAATGCATGAAGAATTTTGCTCGTTGCTTCTTACTAGTAATCATCACTTGAAACGATAATTGTTCCTAGCGCATTTGGCTTAGGCGAACCAGGGTAATAGATATTCCAACATTAGGAGTCTTGGTGCTTAGGCGAAAAGGTCCTAGTAGGCAACTAAGGCCACTTAAGCACCAGTTCTTCATATGGCAAATTTGTGGCATCAGGTATCCCGATAAGCGATCATGATCCTTGGACAATCTGTCCTGGAGAGGGGTATTCCCGTCTAAAGCTTCAGGAGTGCTGTATAGGCTCTCATAGTCTTCCGTTTGGTGAATCTTCGGCACCAGGCATCCTACTGGGGGATCCTGGTCCTTAGGCGATATGTCCTGGAGGGGGGTATTCCCCGACCGAGGCTTCAGGATTGCCGTATAGGCTCTCTTGGTCTAGAGGATGACTTTGCATCCTTAGTCTGGCTGGCAACTATACCACTTAAGCACTTGTGCACCAGATCCTTCCTGGAGGAGGGTATTCCCCGACCAAGGCAGCAGGAATGCCATATGGCATTTCCTGGTCTTGAGGCGATCAATTATGGAGATCCTCTTGGAGGTGTTGACCCAGTCCAGGGCATCAGGAGTGCATCGGTAACCCAGTCAGATCTCCGAATGTAGGGGTCACCGATCCTCCTTTAGAGGATTGCGAGGGAGAATGGTGAGCTTCCAGTCCCCAAGTACTACCGTCGGTCTAGGGGCCTACTCGAGGTAGACGAAAGTTTTCAACAATCATAATGGGGCTCGAGATTCCTCCGAAACGAACCGGTACCTCGATTGTTTACTGGGGCGTTAAGTAGCCCGGTACAAGAAAGCAAGAACTGCTAGTCCTCCTTTGATGGTACAGGTCCAGAGGCATGTTTAGAATCCTAGAAGTCCTCAGCAACTGAAATGACGCTCTAGACTCCATTTGGACGAACCGGAACCTAGGAGGCTCACTTGGGCGTTGAGGAGCCCGATACAAAAGTGAAGAGCCTCCTACCTAGTGCTAGATAGAGGCTTGCTAGGGCATCAAGAAGTACCTAGTAGCTGAAATGAGGCTCTGGACTCCACTCGGACGAACCGGAACCTAGGAGGCTCACTTGGGCGTTGAGGGGCCCTGTAAAGATTCCCATTTGTTGATTGGCTCATTTCGTGGACAAACCACAATTGGGGTTTATTGTAAGGGTAGCTTAGGTATTGGTGTTCATGTTCAATGCCATTTTCAAGACCTCAAGGACAAGCACAGCAAAGGTATAATCTTTAGTGCTTAGTTTTATTTGAAGAGACTTAGATTGCACATACACACTTAGCATACTAGCATTTGTGTGCATTCTCTTCACATGTCACATTCCACACTTGCACTTCATGATTAGTCTTAAGTGTGGTGTAATTCGTTTCCATTTGTGTGATCGGAAACGTCCGCGCTTGCACGATGGTGTGCATGTCTTAGCGCGATGGTTGACCACTTGAGAAGGTCTCATTCTTCTCTTGGATAAGTGGTAGTTTTGGTTTGGTTGTTTGGAGTAACGTGTCTAGTTTCAAAAGATTAGATTTCAATGTTTTAAATGTTTTTTAAAACTGACCTTTGTATGGTCGTGTGACCATAACTTTTTATAAAAAGATTGAAATTGAGTTTTGTAAAATTCTGGACAAACTAGACACCCATACCTTTCTAACGGTATATTATTCATAATATTTCATGACCGTTTGGATTGGTTTTAAAATCTCCAAAGTAACAACCAAAACAGGGCAACTCTGTTGTTGTCCGTTTCTGAACTTTGGTCACTCAATTGACCATACATTTTTCTACAGACATCGAAATTTCATTCTGTAAAAATGAGTAGAAAGTAGACATCCATACCTTTCCAACGATATATCATATGAAAGGTTTCGATGTTGTTTGGTCATGTTTCGAAGCGCTCGAATCTTGAGTCGCTACACTGACGCGAGTACCACAAAAATGCCCATAATTTTTCCATTTCTTCCAAAACGACATAGTTTCACTTGGGTATTATAAATACATATCTTTCTCATCATTTTGAGGGCTGTGCCACAAAATCAAACCCTAGAGAGAGAGGCTCCATATTCTTGAGAGAGAAAGAGAGATTTGAGAGAAAATCAAATCAAGAACTCACCTTTAACCACTCAAATCAAATCCTTTTTGCATCAAATTTCATATTGCATCTTCTATGTCTATATAGAAAGCATCCATGTATGGGTTTGCATCATCACAACTTGCTTGGTAAGATTTTGATTAATTTCATCTTATTTTAGTATTTTTACTATCAAGCCATCTATTTTAAATTACTTGTATGTTTTAGATCATATGCTAAATACAAGAAAAGAGAATTGATTGTGATGAATTGATTGAGTGTTGTATTGTGATAGCTATCTAGGTTTTGCTTAATCTTGATTAGTTAAGCTATTTGACATGTCATCTAGCTCTTGATATTTAGGGTTGATTTAATTGAGTATATCATCATCCTAGATAAGCATCTAAGGTTCCCTAGCCTTGTTTGTTATTTGAATATTCATACATATTCACATAGGTTGCATAACCTCTTCATTGAGAATTAAGTCTTGGGGCTAAGGTTACTTAGGCCTCAAGCAATTAGAACTAGAGCCACTTTTAAAGGCCCGCGTGGTAGAAGTGGGGGGTTATTGATCGGAGTGTTAGTCGAGGTCTACATAGGTTGTAAACTCCATTTCAATTAGTGGATTTCGAGGTTCGAGTGTGGCGCACTAAACAGCCCGTGGTTTTTCCCAGTGGTTGGGTTTCCACGTATATATCAAGTGTTATTTAATTTCCGTATCTTATTACACTTGCTATATTTTCGTAATCTTGACATGCATGCGAAAATTTGGTAATAACGATTAAAATCTATTCACCCCCCCTTTAGATATATTTAGAACACACCGAGCGTTTATTTGTGAACTTTTAGGCCCGGTACAAAAGTGAGGAGTTTCCTATATGATGCTGGTCCAGAAGCTTGCTAGGGCATCAAGAAGTACCCAACAGCTAACATGAGGCTCTAGACTTCACTCGGACGAACCGGAACCTAAGAGGCTCACTTGGGCATTGAGGGGCTCGATACAAAAGTGAGGATCCTCCTACATGATGCTGGTCCAGAGGCTTGCTAGAGCATGAAGAAGTACCCAGCAACTGAAATGAGGCTATGGACTCCACTCGGACGAACCGGAACCTAGGAGGCTCACTTGGGCGTTGAGGGGCCCGGTACAAAAGTAAAGAGCCTCCTACATGATGCTGGTCCAGAGGCTTGCTAAGGCATAAAGAAGTACCCAACAGTTGAAATGAGGCTCTGGACTCCACTCGGACGAACCGGAACCTAGGAGGCTCACTTGGGCGTTGACGGGCCCGGTACAAAAGTGAGGATCCTCCTACATGATGTTGGTCTAGAGGCTTGCTAGGGCATGAAGAAGTACCAAGCAACTTAAATATGGCTCTGGACTCCACTCGGACGAACTGGAACCTAGGAGGCTCACTTGGGTGTTGAGGGGCCCGGTACAAGAGTGAGGAGCCTCCTATATGATGCTGGTCTAGAGGCTTGCTAAGGCATCATGAAGTACCCAACAGTTGAAATGAGGCTCTGGACTCCACTTGGACGAACCGGAACCTAGGAGGCTCACTTGGGCGTTGAGGGGCCTGGTACAAAGTGAGGGGCCTCCTACATGATGCTAGTCCAGAGGCTTGCTAAGGCATCAAGAAGTACCCAGCAGCTGAAATGAGGCTCTAGGCCCCACTCAGATGAACCGGAACCTAGGAGGCTCACTTGGGCGTCGAGGGGCCCGGTACAAAAGTGAAGAGCCTCCTATATGATGCTGGTCCAGAGCCTTGCTAGGGCATCAAGAAGTACCCAACAGCTAACATGAGGCTCTAGACTCCACTCAGACGAACCGGAACCTAGGAGGCTCACTTGAGCGTTGAGAGGCCTGGTACAAAAGTGAGGAGCCTCCTACATGATGCTGGTCCAGAGGCTTGCTGTGGTATTGAGAAGTACCCAGCAGCTGAAATGAGGCTCTAGATCCTGCTGAAAAGAATCAGAACAATAGTGACTCACCTGGGCGTTGTTAGGCCCGATACAAAGGGTGAGGAGCCACTGGTCTTCTACTGGTCGTGCTACTACTAGTGATCACAGAGGCAGCCCGCAATGGTTTATTTCCAAAATCCCGCGCATAAATTCTAGGCTGAACTTTAGGTAGTAAAATGGTCATAACTCATTCTAGAAAACTCGAAATCATGAACCGTACAATTTTACGGAAAGCTAACTTCCGTACCTTTCCAACCATATAAGACTCGAAACCCAGCTCTTTCTGAGATGATACAGTTTAATTCTTAAAGTTGACCCATTAGCAGCAGAAATTCTGGGCTAACCTTTAGGTAGTAAAATTGTCATAAGTCATTCTAGAAAACTCGAAATCACGAACGTAAAATTCTACGGAAAGCTAACTTCCATACCCTTCCAACCATATAAGGCTTAAAACCTAGTTCCTTCTGAGATGATACATTTTAATTTTTGGAGTTGACCCATCAGCAGATGCCGCATTCTCAGGCTTAATCGAAAATCTTCTAAATTGCTTCCAATTATCTCCTAGGACTTGAATAGCTGAGAACTAGGAGCTTTTGAAGAGTGGATCCGGTGTCATAAGGGGATCCATATGTATAAGTGCAACTCTAGTAGATATGCTGGATAGGAGATCTACCGGTACCGGAGCAAATCTTCTGTAAGAAAGCAAGAGAGGTACAACTCTACTGCATAGGAGCTCTTGGAGCACCGGGATGGATCTGCTGGATAGGAGATCTACCAGTAGCGGAGCGACTGTAGAGGAGCTCTACAAGTATATGAGCAGACTTACTGCATCGGGACAGCATAAGATACCGGCTACGCTAGGAGTCCCATACATCATATTTGCTCCACAACAAACAAAAATCGTCAAATGACAAAGTGAGCACCATTCGTGTTGCACATGCAGTACATACAAATAATGGATAAAGTATATAACACATGAATAACATGTCATAAATAATGAATCTATCACCTCAATAGTAGAAGGTTGAACTTGCATGGCAATAAATTACTTAGATCTCATGGATCAACATTATGATGCATACCACATGTTCAACATATTTAAGTAGCAACATATATAAGGCGAAATATCAACCGACTATAATAGGTGTTGATTTAGTTCACAGGATTCATGCAAACTTTTTTTATAAAATCACACTAGTAATAAAGGAACTAATAGGGTGAAATAAAGTTTCATGGCAACATGACATCATGGAATAAGCATGCAGTGAACATAGCAGGGGGATGTGTTAAATCATGTGTAGTTTTAATATGTAAAAGAAATGTACGCTCATGTAGAGACAAGGAAGCCACGTTGGTTGTTGACGGTAATTTTTGGATCGTTGAAAAGTCAACCGCCAAACAATAACACGTAGGCAGATCGAAGCTTTAACCAGTCTACAGTTGAATAATCAAAGCCTCTTTCTCCACGTGGATGTGATACGATTCGTTTGTATTTGAGAATAGTAATGTAGAAAAGCAGGAAATAAATAATAAACCAAACATAACACATATTTTACGTGGTAAAACCCCAAGGCGGGGAAACATCCACGGTGCCAATGATGGCGAGAAGAGATCCACTATGAATAGAATAATTACACACTCAACACTCGCTTTCTCTCAGATAATTGTTTATGTTTCGTATCTTTTTTCTTATGTAAGTATCAATTGCTCATGATGTCGATCCCCCTGATATAATGAATACATGGATGTATTTATAGGGTTTGATCTAGGGTTGCCCTAGTTCCTGTCGTATAAGCGGTGGACTCATTAATTAGAGTCTTTTTAGGATTCTGGTAGAGTAGACTGATTAGGACTCGTTTTCCCGTTTGGTGTTTATCCTTCTGGAAGCTTTGAGTTCTTTCCGATTTAGACTTCTGACACTAGAGAGGAAATAGGGATATTTCCTTACTTGGAGTGTGATTTTTAGATTTCGTATCTGAGTGGATCTCCGCTTGATAAGGCGTATCTTGATAGGATTGTATTTCCTTTTTTGGCCGAGTATATCTTGTTTTGGCCGAGTAGATCTCGCTAAGTAAAGATCTTCGGCGAGCAGGATCTTCGGCGAGCAGGATCTTTACTCATTAATATTTCTTTAACTGTACGACTTTACATGGCGCATACGCTTCTTACTTCCATATTTCTTGATGACGTGTCCAGACCTGGTGACGTGTCCTCGGTCAGCGTTTCTTTCATTGACTAGTTGACTTTGGATGACGTGGAATTACTGTACTTTCGTATTACCCGCTATCTTTGTTGACGTGTCATGCTGACGAAAATATACATACAACAATACCCCCATAAATACTTCGAGCTGAACAAGCGACTTGATCTCTTCATTCCTTCGTTTTGGCGAGTAGTATTTATAATCATACTTGGCTTCTGGTTTTTAGGGAAATTCTTTCCCTCCTTTCTATCTTTAACCCTCGTGTTCCCTTTTAAGTGCAAACTTCAGCATTTAATGCTTCTTTGCATGACCGCTTCTTCTGTTGTTCTTCGCATCATTTTTTTTTTTTTTAGTACTTCTATTACTTTCCATTTGTGCGAGTGCTTTGTTCACCATCATTCTTCTGACCGAGAAGTATTCCATTGTTCAATGCTTTCATCGCCGTGTAAATAATCTCCTTAAATGGCGAAGTCACTGATTGTGAGACAATTGTGATCGATGTTGCTGCTTTGGTGAAGTGTCGATTACTTTCAGTGTGTATTTGCCGTTTATTCGTCGTTTATCATCTTTGCCAAAGTGGTTGGCTGTGGAGTGGATGATGTCATTATGGTGAGTAAAGCAACATGATAAATAGCTGGTCAACCCGAGAGGGCTATCAGTGGTGTAGTTTAGTTGTCCCCTTTTTTGCATTTATTTTGTTAGGGCCTTTCGGTTGATATTCCTGCAAAAAGAAAACACTTTGTTTGTATAAGAATAATTTTAACTTCTTACTTGCATTTGGCTCTGATCGTGTTTGATAAACTGCTTTGTTTCACGAGCCCTGTTGAGTTGAATAGTCACGGCGAGCTGAGTTATTCTAGCTACGGCGAGTTGAACTGCCACAGTGAGCTGAATAGGTTGACACCTAAGATTTAATGCTCGAATGCTTTTAAGTCTTTTCATTCCGATGAGGTCCCGGCTTTTTGATACTTCACTCGGTCTTGTTAAAACGATTTTTTTTTTTATTATTTCTTTTTATTGGCTGATCTTTTTTCATAGGTCAGATTCTTCCTTTCAGCCGATCTGTCTTATAGACCGGTCTTCTTTTTGGCTAATTATCTTTTGCACTTCTTGTGAGCTACTCCAGAGGCTCGCTCGGCTGACAGACAAGAATTTGGGCTTTCTGGCTCAAGGCAGCCTGAGCGCTTATTTTGTACCACGAGGGGTCTTGACCGTATCTAAGTTTCTACCCTCTTTCGGGGTTTTTACTTGATGTTTAGTGAGCCGAGCCATCCTCAAGGTGTTTGGCTTAGGTGGCCCGAATCCTGTGTTTGAAAGCTTCCCAGTTGCTTTTGTGTGCACTTGCTCATTGGAGATTTGTATCTGCACATTTTAAACTTCACATAAATACAATTTTAGCAAAAAGTTATTTACCCCCTTTTCTTTTTGTTGTTCAGCTGCCATTGCTGAGTTTTCGGCTTAGGCGCAAGGCCTTTTTTTTGTTGTTTAGCTGCCATTGCTGAGTTTTTGGCTTAGGCACAGGGCCTTTTTTTTTTTTTTTTTTGTTCAACTGCCATTGCTGAGTTTTTGGCTTAGGCACAGGGCCTTTTTTTTTTTTTTTTTGTTCAGCTGCCATTGCTGAGTTTTTGGCTTAGGCGCAGGGCCTTTTTTTTTTTGTTCAGCTGCCATTGCTGAGTTTTCGGCTTAGGCGCAGGGCCTTTTTTTTGTTTTTTTTTTGTTGTTCAGCTGCCATTGCTGAGTTTTTGGCTTAGGCGCAGGGCCTTTTTTTTTTTTTTTGTTCAGCTGCCATTGCTGAGTTTTTGGCTTAGGCGCAGGGCCTTTTTTTTTTTTGTTCAGTTGCCATTGTTGAGTTTTCGGCTTAGGCGCAGGGTCTTTTTTTTGTTTTTTTTTTTGTTGTTCAGCTGCCATTGCTGAGTTTTTGGCTTAGGCGCAGGGCCCTTTTTTTTTTTTTTTGTTCAGCTGCCATTGCTGAGTTTTCGGCTTAGGCGCAGGGCCTTTTTTTTGTTTTTTTTTGTTGTTCAGCTGCCATTGCTGAGTTTTTGGCTTAGGCGCAGGGCCTTTTTTTTTTTTGTTGTTCAGCTGCCATTGCTGAGTTTTTGGCTTAGGCGCAAGGCCTTTTTTTTTTTTTTTTTTGTTCAGCTGCCATTGCTGAGTTTTCGGCTTAGGCGCAGGGCCTTTTTTTTGTTTTTTTTTTTTGTTTAGCTGCCATTGCTGAGTTTTCGGCTTACTCAGTGTTTGTCGAGACATATCTGACCATACACCAAGTCTTTAAGGCTCAAAGCCTTCTTTGTTCAGCTGCCATTGCTGAGTTTTTGGTTTAGGCGCATGGCCTTTTTTGTTCAGCTGCCATTGCTGAGTTTTTGGCTTACTTAGTGTTTGTCGAGATGTATCTAATCATACACCAAGTCTTTAAGCATACTGTTGGGACGTCTCCCTCTTTTGCTTATTTTTCTACGGTTTAAGAGTGCTAGTTTATTCGACCCCCAGCGTTTATTTGGACCGCTGTTTTTGAGTGCTTTATCTGCACTTCGAGGGGTCACGCTTGCCAATGGTGGCGAGCACCAATTGATCTATTTGCGTTTTTCTAACTCAGGCTGCTTTGACGTTTTTGTCTTTAGAGCCTGCTATGGTTGTGGGTACCCATTCGCCGGTGTTTACTTTGTCATTGTTGAGAATGTTCTGTCTTCGCTTGAATTTCTACATGCACCGAGATGAAACTCGTTTTGTGCGCATTGATACGAAGCTCGATACCTGTGCTAAGGTTCTCATCTTTTCTTTCTATGCCAAACATGTGAGTAGCATTTACACAAATAATAAATATACATGTATATACTTTAGTAATGCTGAACAAAAATAGTTGGATCCATGTACAGTATTGGTGATGGTCATCGTTCGGGATACAATATCCATGGATTCATGCTGGGTGCTTTGCATATAAAAATACATGGCATAATAAACAAGAAGCATGTATTTTCACAAGTATATATGAGCATAATATTTGTTATTTAAGAAAGAAACATATAGTGATAGCATATGTAAGTAGGGTGTAATACTAGAATAAATCCACATGCTACATGTGTTGTGTATTATGTTAAAAGTGCAGCAGTGAATTTCGATATGCAAGGGTGACAAAAGTGTTTCCCACGTTTTATCTCCCCGTCATCAACGCGCAATTATGAAATCCAAAGAGCTTTGATTCATAGGCTAAATAAAAAGTAACTAAGCGATAATTTAGATTTTACCTCTAACTCCGCTTGATGAGGTATCCGAATTTGGTTACCTTTTCATTCTGAGTCGGCAAATCGCAAGTCGTTCTTTCCTTGTGCTCTTGTATAATACTTTGTCTTATGTTTCCCTAGATCAATGTGCCGAAAGGTGGAGATCGATTCACTAGCTTTAGTCTTGTACTCCAACTTCCATTCTGGTTCATCTTCTTTTTTATATACATATATCAACTGAAGTGACTTTGCTGAAACTGCTTTGTAACTGCGATTTTTTTTTTTTTTTACTATGTTGTGCTACCTCCTAGCCCCCCCAGCAGTTGTTAAAGTATGTTTCGTTCGAACATAGTGTTTTTAACATCATACTTTTCTTTTTCTTTTTCTTTTGCTGAGTGACCGGTCAGGGTATCTAACATAACGATGAGCTGAAATATCCTATTTGCGAATTCGCTTGCTTGCGCATATCTTGGTGCTGGTACAACAGATAATCCACCCCCTAGCACTATTTTTTTTTTTTTTTTTTTTTAAGGCTTGCTAGAGTGTCTCGGGTGTTTCGTCTATTTATGCTGTAGTCGCTGGGATGCTCTTGATTACTGTGGATGTGATCCATTGTAATGACTCCATTAAGATCCGACTTCTCATCTCATCTTATCTTTTTGGTTGACAGAGTGGATCTTTATCTTCAGCTGACTAGAAACTTTAATCGACCGATTTCTGTTTTTAGTTGAGTGTATATGGTGCCATCCAGTACCTGATGAATGCAATCACAGCTTTAGGGTTGGTCTCTTGCAGATCATACTTCTTTCGGCTGACCTTTCTTATTAATCGAGCTTCTTTTTTATAACTCCAATTGTTGACATGTCTGATCAAGAAACTTTCGGAAAGCAACATTATCTGAGTCAAACTTGATAAACTCTTCACTATAAAACTTCTCAGCAAATTGTTAGTCAAATGATGAATTAAATGACCGTTTTAAGGAGTAACCCTTGGATTCTTTTTTTTTTTTTTTTTAAAGTATCCGTCGGGCTCCATTTACAGTTCTAGAGTATAAATAATAAGACATGCTTGCTCAGGTAATAAAAAATAATGGTTAGTCATAAACGAGTTTTTATTCGTAAAAGACCTAACATATTTGATAGAGAGCAAAATCTTTATATTAATAGGAGAGATCAAACCCGGATTGATGGAGGCAATTGTTAGCAATGCGAGGCCAATGCTACTCTTCCATCTCTGATCGGGTCACCAAGGCTATATGGTCTTTTTATCTGAAACCTTTAAGCGCGTCGAGATGAAATTCGATTCCCGCGTGCTGAGGTAAGAGTAGATCCCTGAGCTAGCATTTTCAACATGTTTTCTTTATATCCGGACGGTTTCGGTATTGCTTTTAAATGCTTTCGAAAGCTCTTTTCATCATGATCAAAGTCTCGATTAAATTCAATCGAATTATTGTTTGGTTAATCAAAATGTCACAAATATAAAACATCAATCAGTATGTTTAACTCTCATTAATCTAGAATAATTATCACTTGCTGCCGACTGAATCTATTCAGCCATGCACCCCCCAAGTCAAGGCAACCCATGCAAATATTTTAATAGAAAAGCACAGTATGCAACTTCTAATTTCAACAAATTAGGTGTATTCATGGTATAAGATTTAAACATCCTGATATTTTATACGGTTATCGACGCAAGACGATATCAATAGTAATAACAATTAAGTGAAAACGTACCCCCGAATCCGAATGACTTTATCAAGATCGAAGTCCCGATTAAATCTCGAATAATCATTATTTGGTCGGTTTTCACTTTTATTTATGTGTAATTATACATATATTCTTTGTTTGCACAATGTAAATAAAATCATAAAATTAGACAGTAAATTGACTAACCTCTGCCACTTACCGAACCTGGAGTCTAGTCGTTTTACCATTGGGTCCTTCACAGGTGAATTGATGAAGAGCCGAGTCGGTTCAGTTGAGAATTGTCATTGGGTGTTTTACACCAAGATGGGCTCGGTTTCTAACACGTCAAAGTAAACTTTATGCTGAACTGCAACATTCCAGAAGTCGTCAAATATTCCTTGGGTTGAATTGTGTTGAGACCCACATATGCTTGGAAAGATATACACGTCTATTTTACAGAGAAATTCACGGTTTGTGATTTCGTGCTCTCAGGAGAGAGTTATCTCTGTTTTAGCGACCGGTGGTCGGATCAGAAAGTCTTCCGTGAATTGCTTACTTCAGTGTTGCGGGGGCCACTAAAAATTACACGAACCGAACTGGGTTGCGAACCATATATGCTTGGAAAGGTTTTGAGGTCTAGTTTCTAACGGTTTTTACGGTTCACAAATCCGAGTTCCGTAGAGGGAGATATGCTCACTTTAGTGTCCATTGGTCAGATCAGAGAATCTTCCGCGAATTGCTTACTTAAGTGTTGCGGGGGCCACCAAAAATTGCACGAACCGAACTGGGTTGTGAACCATATATGCTTGGAAAGGTTTTGAGGTCTAGTTTCCAGCGGTTTTTACGGTTCACAAATCCGAGTTCCGTAGAGGGAGATATGCTCACTTTAGTATCCATTGGTCAGAAGTTCCGCGATTCATGGCAACTCTTCTTTTTTGTAAGTTGTCGGAAAGGGAAAGCAATTCCTCGGACGGCTTTTGACACTTTGAAGCTTTGGAGATATTCTCCCTTCAAATTTGGTCGCAATTAGGCCTCCTATTGCGGGTACTGTGGTTAATCCACTCCCTAACACATCCGATAGTCGTTTGTTGGGTGCTTCAAGTGTTGGATACATCAGAATTCCTTCTGCGGTCTGTTCATAAGGTTTCCTCGGAGTTGAGTTCAGCCCCCTCCTTCTAGCGCCAATTGTTGACGGTAATTTTTGGATCGTTGAAAAGTCAACCGCCAAACAATAACACGTAGGCAGATCGAAGCTTTAACCAGTCTACAGTTGAATAATCAAAGCCTCTTTCTCCACGTGGATGTGATACGATTCGTTTGTATTTGAGAATAGTAATGTAGAAAAGCAGGAAATAAATAATAAACCAAACATAACACATATTTTACGTGGTAAAACCCCAAGGCGGGGAAACATCCACGGTGCCGATGATGGCGAGAAGAGATCCACTATGAATAGAATAATTACACACTCAACACTCGCTTTCTCTCAGATAATTGTTTATGTTTCGTATCTTTTTTCTTATGTAAGTATCAATTGCTCATGATGTCGATCCCCCTGATATAATGAATACATGGATGTATTTATAGGGTTTGATCTAGGGTTGCCCTAGTTCCTGTCGTATAAGCGGTGGACTATTAATTAGAGTCTTTTTAGGATTCTGGTAGAGTAGACTGATTAGGACTCGTTTTCCCGTTTGGTGTTTATCCTTCTGGAAACTTTGAGTTCTTTCCTGATTTAGACTTCTGACACTAGAGAGGAAATAGGGATATTTCCTTACTTGGAGTGTGATTTTTAGATTTCATATCTGAGTGGATCTCCGCTTGATAAGGCGTATCTTGATAGGATTGTATTTCCTTTTTTGGCCGAGTATATCTTGTTTTGGTCGAGTAGATCTCGCTGAGTAAAGATCTTCGGCGAGCAGGATCTTTACTCATTAATATTTCTTTAACTGTACGACTTTACATGGCGCATACGCTTCTTACTTCCATATTTCTTGATGACGTGTCCAGACCTGGTGACGTGTCCTCGGTCAGCGTTTCTTTCATTGACTAGTTGACTTTGGATGATGTGGAATTACTGTACTTTCGTATTACCCGCTATCTTTGCTGACGTGTCATGCTGACGAAAATATACATACAACATTGGTCAAGTGATTTCCCCCCAGACGGCGCCAAAGTGTTAACCAAAAATTCGCTCTGGGTGAGGAATTTCAATTAACACCCTCAAACTGCTACTTGGTAGGCTGCAGCAGGGTAGATACCTCTAGGTATCATGGTTTTGTACGAGTAAAATATCTGGAGTAAGGTGTAATAGGTAGGAGAAAAAATCACCCCGCCCGTCAAGGCTTTGTTGTGGCATGTCATGCGGATAGGCGGATAAGAGAGCTTGGACCAGCGGGGTCAGAATCTAATTCACATACATGCATAATAAAAGAGATAGAAAGGAGAATGACAACTCTTTTGGTAGAAGGTGGACTGGCCTAGGGGGAAAAAGCATCACGTATGATCATATGCTGAAAAACCCCTAGGTAGTATCTGGTGGAGAGAGATCTTTTATATATTTATTAATAAGGCGTGCTCCGAGGAGCTTACACAAGTAGAAGAATAATACAACATAAGTGCTCCAAAGAGCTTACAATAATAGGTGGGCGTAGGCCCTTTTCTGAAATCAGTAGAAAAGAAGAAGAAGCAGAACTTCCTTTACAATAGAGAGCTTTGTCATATTTATAGGTTCTAATTCTTGTTGCCCACTCCATCAATTTAGTCAATCAATCCACAATTATAGGAACACTGATTTGGCATTGATTGAGTTGAATATTCTCTCATTAATGGCATTGTGAATGGCCATTAAAGAGTTGACTAACTTCATTAATGCGGTTGATCATCTCTATTAATAGTGTTGACTATCTCCATTAATGGCGTTGTGAATGGCCGGAGAGGTTAACCTTCCTTGTATTTGAATGCTGGCGCATACTGTCCTTCTTGTAGCATGGTTCTGGTCTTCCTTGGTAATCTGACAGATGGTGTACTAAGACCTCTCTTGTTGACGCCTTCTATGCTAGGTGGTTGGGAGGTGCTTGGAGGACCGGTCCGAGTGCAGGGTACGGGGTACCAGACGCGGGGTACGGGGTACCGGGTACCAGGTGTGGGGTACGGGGTACCAGGTGCGGGGTACGGGGTACTAGGTGCGGGGTACGGGGTACCAGGCACGGGATACAGGGTACTAGACGCGAGGTACAGGGTACCAAGTGCAGTAGTGGGATCCTCAGGACCCTGGGTTCATTCTTTGAACAATCAAATGACCTTGGCATGGATGGAAAATTCTTCTTTGGACCCCTGCCAAAAAAGGCGGTTAACAAGTTATAATATTCAAGATGGAGATTGTTGTGTTGATATGATTGAGTATTGTATTGTGATAGCTATCTAGGTCTATTTAATCTATGTTTAGCTAAGCTTTATGACATGTCATTTAGCTCTTGATATCTAGTGAAACTAATACGCGGTGTATATAATATAAAGCTAGAGGGGGGGTGAATAGATTTTATCTAATTTTTACCCAATTTTCGCGTGCATGTCAATTTTACGAAAATACCCCTAGCAAGTCAACAATACATACAAGTGTAATAAGATGCGGAAATAATAAATGACACTTGATGTTTACATGGAAAACCCAACCACTGGGAAAAACCACGGGCTGTTTAGTGCGCCACACTCGGACCTCGAAATCCACTAATTGAAATGGAGTTTACAACCTATGTAGACCTCGTCTAACACTCCGGTCAATAACCCCCCACTTCTACCACGCGGGCCTTTAAAAGTGGCTCTAGTCCAATTGCTTATGTGACCACCTGTTCCCGGTGTCCGACCTAATCCCGGTCAATCACACAAGACTTCAATCTCTCAAAAGAGATGCACAACCCTATGTGAATATGTATGAATATTCAATTAACAAACAAGGCTAGGGAACCTTAGATGCTTATCTAGGATGATGATATATTCAATTTAAATCAATCCTAGATATGAAAATAGCTATATGTCATGGCATACAACTTTAGCTAAGTAAAGGATAACCAATCCTAGATACAAAGCTATCACAAAAAACCCACAAACATTCAAAAGATTAACTAGTTGATTAAAAAACAATCTATCAACCTAGTTATAAATAAATCACACAAGAATGTTTATGGCATAGCTTTTAGGCAATAATGACCTAATCAATTAAGCTATCAAAAATAATCTCAATCATATAATGAGATTAATTAGCTAGATATAAAATAGGCATGAAAACCTAGCTAACATAAATAACCTAATCAACACATAATCTCAATCATGTATGTAGAAATTAATCTAAACACATACAAGTAATAAATGAGATAAAATTGATAAGTAGAAACACTAATTATGTAAGATAAAAGTGTTCAACAAATCATACCATGTGTGTTGAAGAAGACCCATGCATTAGCACATGCTAGATGAACCTAGATGATGCCTAGATGATTATTTGTGCATGTGGGAATGGGTTTAGAGAGATAAAGATGTAATCTTTAAGCTTTTTCTCTCAAGTCTCTCTTTCTCTCTCAAGAATAAGGAGCCTCTCTCTCTAGGGTTTGATTTTGTGGCTCTCATATCAAAAAGATGAGAAAGATATGTATTTATAATGCCCAAGTGAAACTATGTCGTTTTGGAAGAAGTGGAAAAATGATGGGCATTTTCGCGGTACTCGCGTCAGTGCAGCGACTCAATATTCGAGTGCTTCGAAACATGACTAAACGACATCAAAACCGTTCATATGATATATCGTTGGAAAGGTATGAATGTCTACTTTCTACTCGTTTTTATAGAATGACATTTTGATGTCTGTAGAAAAAGTTATGGTCAATTGAGTGACCAAATGTCAGAAACGGACAACAACATAGTTGCCCTGTTTTGGTGGTCACTTTGGAGAATTTAAAACCAATCCAAACGGTCATGAAATATTACGAATAATATACCGTTGGAAAGGTATGGGTGTCTAGTTTGTACAGAAATTTTCAAAACTCATTTTGAAGCTTTGTGTAAAAAGTTATGGTCACAAGACCATGCAAAGGTCAGTTTTGAAAATCATTTAAACATTGAAATCCAATCTTTTGAAACTAGACATTTTACTCCAAACAATCCAACCAAATCTAACACTTATCCAAGAGAAGAATAAGACCTTCTCAAGTGGTCAATCATCGCGCTAAGACATGCACACCATCGTGCAAGCGCGGACGTTTCCGATCACATAAACGGAAACGAATTACACCACACTTAAGACTAATCATGAAGTGCAAGTGTGGGAAGTGAATGCATCCTAATGCCTAAACATGTCATGGCATTTCAATGAACAAGATGCAATCACTTAAACATGCATGAATAGAATTCATGGCTTTGCATCATAATGCCTAAACATGTCATGGCATTTCAATGAACAAGATGCAATCAAATAAATGCAAGAAGAGATATTAAATAAATCAATAAAGCACAATGCACACAAAATATAAACACAACATTCAAGAATAAGAGTTATGCATGTTGTGTGTGTGTGCAACTATATCTCTTCAAGACAATGTAAGCACTAGATATATACCTTTGGTGCTTGTCCTCTTGAGGTCTTGGAAAGGGTCTTTGATCTTCAACTAATCACCTAGACTACCCTTACAACCAAACCCCAACTTGTGGTTTGACCACGAAATAAGCCAATCAACAAAAGGGAATCCTTACATCTAGGATTGAATTAATTGTCATATTATCATCCTAGATAAGCATATATGGTTTTCTAGCTCTATTTGCTCTTTGAATATCATTATATATTCACATAGGCATATTATCTCTTCATTGGGAGCTAAGTCTTATGTAGCTACCGAGATTAGGTTGCTTAAATCACAAGCAATTGGACTAGGTTCACTTATACCGGGATTAGGTAGTGGTGGTGAGTTATATACCAGGAGTAGGTTGTAATCACCTTACCATTAATGGATTTGAGGTTCGAGTGTAGCGCACTTACTAGCCCGTGGTTTTTCCCTGTTGAGGGTTTCCACGTATATTTCAAGTGTTATTTAAATTCCGCACATATTATACTTATTATATTGAATTGACTAGTTAGGGGTATTTTTGTGAATATTGACTAATTGCGAAAATTGGTAGTAATCGTCTAAAATCTATTCACCCCCCCCCCCCCCCCCCCCCTCTAGATTAATATTGAATACACCTTAATTTGTTTCAGAAGCGGTTCAATGCTGCTATCCTACCGGTCAATCCTTGAGTTTGCTTGAGGGTAGTGGGGGATTCAAGATCCATGATGGCTTTGATTTTTTCGGGATTAGCCTCAATCCCTCTCTCGTGTACCATGAACCCGAGAAACTTTCCTGCTACTACCTCGAAAGCACACTTAATAGGATTCAACCTCATTTGGTTATCCCTTATTACTTGAAAGGTTTGGCATAAATCCTCTAGATGCTGGTCGGTCGTCTTAGACTTGGTGATCATGTCGTCTATATATACTTCCATAGACCTTCCTATCTGTTGCTTGAACAGCTTGTTCACTAAACGCTGGTAAGTAGGTCTCGCATTTTTAAGACCAAAGGGCATTACCTTGTAGCAGTAGAGGCCTTGCCCGGTGATAAAGCTGGTATTGTCTTGATCGATGAGGTGCATCATGATCTGGTTATACTCCGAAAAAGCATACATGAAGCTTAGGAGCTTGTTAGCTGTAGTGGAGTCAATAAGTTGATCTATCTTAGGTAGAGGGAAGCAATCCTTTGGGCATGCCCGATTGAGGTCGGTGTAATCCACGCACATACGCCACTTCCCGTTGGATTTGGTTACCATGACCACATTGGCGATCCATTCGGGGTAGCGGGATTCTCTGATGAATCTGGCCTTCAGAAGCTTATCTACCTATTTTTGTACCGCGGCATTCCGCTCGGCGTTGAAGTGCCTCCGCTTTTGTTTGATTGGCATGAATGTCGCATCTATTGCCAACCTGTGGGTGGCCATGCTAAGAGGGATACCTGGCATTTCGTCAATGACTCCAAGCAAAAATGTCATTATGTTCTTCGAGGAGTTCAACCAGGTTCTTTCTGACCTCGCAATCCAACGCGCCTCATATCTTCACTACCTTGGTTGGATCGTCCTTTCTCATAGGCACTTCCTCCAACTAGTCTACGGGGTGCCCACTGGTCCACCCCTGCTCTTCCTATTCTGTCTATTCTACAATTATATCTGGTACCTCTCCTTCTTCTAAGACGTAATGATCCTACTCCGGTACCTCTCGGTTTGGTTCATTTGTCACATGTGCGCATTGCTTGGCTAGCGCGGTAGGGTTGGTGGATATTGCATAACAGCTACGGGCTACTTGTTGATCTCCTCGGACTTCTTCCACCTGGGTTCCAACTAGAAACTTTAGTATGTTATGGTAGCTAGATTGTACCCCTTGATCCCTGAGAGGAAGGGCCTTCCCAAGATCGCATTGTAGGCGGATGAGGTACCAACCATAATGAATTCTGTCATTATGTTCTATTGGAAAGGAGCTTCTCCGATTACTAATGGTAGGATCTATGACCCAATTGGAATTATGGTGTCCCCTGTGAAACCATACAGGGGTGTGGTGTAGCTGTTGTAGAAGGGGTGCTTCAGGTTGAGCTTTTTTAGTGCTCCTTTGAACATAATATCAACGCTGCTTCCGATGTCTATCAGGATGCGGTGAACCTGACAATTGGCTATTTGTACAGTGATCACCATCGGATCATCATGTGGTTGAACTGTGTTGTAAACATCCTCCTCCGTGAAAACGATCTGGGCAGAGTGAGGATAGTCTTGGGATCCCCTAGAGACTCGGAGTACATCATGACCGGTAGTAAGCCTCGGGATCTTCCTAGCATGGTTCTCCCTTGAATTGTTGGATGTCCCTGCTAGTGTTGGGCCTCCACTAATGGTGTGAATGACTTGGATCTGCTGCATCAGATCTTTTCTCTTATCCTTTCTTCTTTGTTCTATATCCCGCATCTCCTCTTGTACCGCCTTCCCCTCATTAATGCTATCCCGTACCTGTTGTAGAAATTCAACCAAGAGTCCACCCCCTTACCAATCCTTTGATCTGGTTGCGGAGGCTATAGCATTCAGATGTGTTGTGTCCTACGTCATCGTGGAAGTCACAGTACTTATAGCAATTTCGTTGATCGGTCGGGATCTTCATAGGACTGGGCTTTCTAAGTAAACCCTTGTTGCGGATGGCATGGTATATGGTCTCTCAAGATGCATTGAAAGGGGTGTAATGGTTGTACCAATCCTTTTCTCCTACTATCCGTGCTACCTCTCTTGGTGGAGGCGTTGCTTTAGGAGGCGTCCTCCTTACGGGATATCTATCCCGATGTTGGGAAGGAGGCGGTGGCCAGTAGGTAGGCCGGTTTGGAGGATGATTCTGGAACTTCTTTACAGGTGCAAGCTTTGGAGCCTCTTTCTTCGGACACTTGGCTGATCGGGCTTCATCATGCTCGACCTTTACCCGAGGCTGTTCATTTATGTCCACCTGTTCCAATGCCCTGTCATAGACCTCTTGATAAGTTTCAGATGGATGCTTGACAAACGACCGGAATAATCTGCCAGCCCACAGGTTCCTTCTGAAATTAGCCAAGGTCTCCTTTTCGGCAAACAATCCCATTTGGATCACTTCTTTGTGGAACTTTTCTACATAGGATCTCGGCGTCTCACCCTGCTCCTAGATCACATATTGGAGTAAGGCAGGGTCCTTGGGACGAGGCTTGATCCCCTGAAAGTGAGCACAAAAATCTGTAGTAAGCTTTGTAAACGAATCCACACTACCTAGAGGTAACTTTCTAAACCAGGTCTTGACACAGTCTGTCAAGGTTGAAGGGAACATCTTGCACATTGCTGACCGGGTAGCGTTCTTGACCTCTATCTAGTGGATAAAACTCTCCATGTGGCTCACGGGGTCCTCCGATCCAGAGTATTTTTCAGCAGGCATCTTGAATTTTGGGGGTAACTCTACTTCTCTGATTCTCCCGGAGAAAGGTGCATTCATCTCCCCTAGGGGGTTCTTCCGGGTGTCCCGATGCTTCCCCTTCCTTAACTCTTCGAGTTTCCTTGCCATTTTGGCCATTTGGTCTTCAATGCACTTGGACCCATCGTGCCTGGATCGGGCTATTGAGCCTTTATTATTTGAAATCTCGGATATCAAGGTTGCCTCCTTGCGTTCCTCCTTTTGAGGCCGGTTACCTTACGGGTTTCTCCTAAGCCCGGTACTACCACCAACATCGGGCTGTGGAGCCCTCTTCTCTACCGCTGGTTTAGTTGCTGGCAGGTTCTTTCTAGGAGGGATGTCAAATGCTAATTTCACCTGTCGGGATCTGAAATCTCTAAGATGACTTGGAACTGGCAGTGGCGGTCCAAGTCTATCAAAAACTGGTACCCGGGTACTCGGTTCAGCTTCTCTTATGAGCCTAGGTGCTTCGAACGGTATCCCTTGGGCGATCATCTCGAGGCGGGTGGTTTCCATATAGGCAGTAGCATGTTGTTCCATAGTACCCCGATTTATCTCCTAGACTGCGGGGTCTTGGGGCGTAGAGCTCGCATTGGGTGGAGGAACCGGTGCCAGGATATGGCTTCTCGTTCCCCTACCCTTCCTTTGGTTTCTCTGAGTGGAAGCGAGGGAATAGGGTCCCAATGGGTCAGGCTACCCCTGAGAGGATCGAAGTCTCATCTTTTGTGTATTTTGGGTAGAGCTAGGTAGCTTTTGTAAACGATATAGGAGTACTCCCACAGACAAGGCCAAAAGTGTTAACGGGAAATTGTCACTGGGGTGAATTTCCAATTAACAACTTATATGACCGCAATCGGGGTAGATCACAGTCGGAGAGGTACCACGTAGTTTGATACCTATGCGTTCTCGATAAAATAAATTAAATACAGTAATGGTAAATCAAAACTATAATGTTATCCTGAAAAATCCATCGGGAGTTTCCCGGGACAACCTGGACCACGGCGTACGGGTGCACCACAACTGGTCTGGACCGAGTAAGGGATAGTTCCTCGCTTCCCAGGGTAGGTATTGGAGGAGACCCTTAGTCCGGTTGCCAGGGACCGGTACAATGCAATAGGACCGGTCCTGCAAACGGGGATCAGGTTGAGTTTGTGTATATAGGGGCGTGACAAGTGCAATTTTACCACCGCGAAGGAGGGATCTTTTTATTCTTTAACGATGAAGTACATTATGAGCCATTACATTCGCTATAATTGCCTATTACAACGAAAGAAAATTGAACAGACGTAAGATACACTAGTTAAATGGGAGCTAACTCGTGAGGGTTTTAACTAAGCTAGGTAGTAGCTAAATAAATCACGCCTGGGAGCTTGGGTCAGGCAGGGTAGTAGCCAAGTAGGACACACATTGGAGCTTTGTTTAGGCGAGGTAATAGCCAAGTAGATCACACATAGGAGCTTGGGTTAGGCGGGATAGTAGCCAAGTAGATCACACATAGGAGCTTGGGTTAGGCGAGGTAGTAGCCAAGTAGGATGTCTCAGTTTTCAGAGGCCAACCCCTTATCCTTAGGACATAGGGGTATTTATAGTGTCTTTGGTAGAGGGGTAGGTGGGGGTTAGTCGTTTAGGCGGGAATCCTTGATTCCATCCCCACTGTTCCCTCTTGCCCATGATGATGGTAGCTAGGAATCGAGGATCAGGATTGTGCCACCAGGGCTCCTCCTTTGCAGGGACCCGGGCTTTGGTAGGTGGGAGCCCTAGTCCTTAGGGCGTAACTGGTAGGCATGATCTCAGCCCCTACTTTTAAGCGGGGCCGTGGCAGTCACACTCCTTGAAGGGTCTTGATTGTTCCACCTAGGCCCTAGGTCCATACAGGCGTTTCTTTAGGGCTGATATGGTGGACAGGTGGTGTTTCCAGGGGTTTTGATTGGCCGGATGGGTCATTGTTACAGGGGGAAGTTATTGTCAAAATCTGGCTTAGAGGGGGACAGTGTCAGCGCCTGTCCCGCTGCACACTATCAGGCCCCTTCTTCCACCATTTCCTTCTTCATGCTTGCTGCGTTTCTGCGAGTATTTTGCTAGGGAAACAAAGTATCCCCTTTCATGTATGGGATAGTTGACTTCCACTAGGGCTGAGATGGAGTATGGTTCCACCGTTGATGCAACATGGCCAGCGGATGATCTCGACCATAGGCTGCTTGTCTTCCTTCATTTGTGATTGCTGTTTCTAATTAATGGGCTGGTGCTACGGCTTTGCAGGTGCTCCCAGTCCCTTCGTTATCCCATGTGAGCTAGGGTGAGGGCTGGCGTCAGCCTTTCCGGAGTAGGGGTCACTAGAGAGTTCCAAGGAGTTCTTCTAGAGGGGGGTAGTCCAGGTTGTAGTAGTGTGTTATGAGGGACTTGATAGGCACTATTTAAGATGGCTTCTAGCCGGGTCGCTGGCTGGGAGCGGGTCCTATACTGGAACATGTAGTTCCTCTCATTGGGCATTCAAGGGGAGCCGGGTCATCGATGGACCGTGTCTTGGAGGCGGGATCCTGGGTGGAATAGGTTTTCCTTCTCAATAGGCATTCTAAGGGAGCATCCTGGATCTCAGTTGAACCGCGCTTAGACTCAGTGTGTCTTGGAGGAGGCGCGGCACATAGAGGACCGGGTTTTTCTTCTTAATAGGTGCCACTCTCTCTCTATTTAAGCTTGGTTTGACCGGAGTCTTTCCATTTTCTCCCGCTTTCTAGCTTTCACTTCTTCTTCTCTACTTCTTACTTCTTACTTCTTTTGAAAAAAATGGCATCAAAGGACTCTAACATGGAGAAGGTCTACGACTATGGCGGAGAAGAAAGCTCCCTAGAGAGGTCCGGGCTATCTCAAAAGAGGCGACGCCTCGGTGGCGACTCTACTGCGGGGGCAATCAGGGCTTGAAAAGAATACGGTGTGTATAATATAAAGCTAGGAGGGGGGGGGGGGGGGGGGGGGGGGGGGGGGGGGGGGGGGTGAATAGATTTTATCAAATATTACCCAATTTTCGCATGTAAGTCAATTTTACGAAAATGCCCCTAACTAGTCAAAATAATATATCAAGTGTAATATGTGCGGAATTTAAATAACACAAGATATATACGTGGAAACCCAACCATTGGGAAAAAACCACGGGCTGTATAGTGCGCCACACTCGGAACTCTAAATCACTAATTGAAATGAAGTTTACAACCTATGTAGACCTCGTCTAACACTCCGGTCTGTAACCCCTCACTTCTACCCAGCGGGCCTTTATTAGCAACCCTATTCCAATTTGCTTGAGGCCTAAGCACTCTTAGCCCCAAGACTTACTTCTCAATGAAGAGAAACAACCTAAGTGAATATGTATGAATATTCAAAATGCAAATTAGAGCTAGGTTACTCTATATGCTTATCTAGGATAATGATTTTGCAATTAAAACAATCCTAGATATAAATGGCTAGATGACATGTCAAATAGCATAGCTAATCAAGATTAAACAAAAACCTAATTAGCTATCACAATACAACACCCAATCATTTTCATCACAAATAATCTCTAACTTGTATCTAGCATATAATTAAAAGCATACAAGAAATTAAAGAGATGTATTAATATGAAAAACACTAAAGTAATATGAAATTAGTGAAGAACATACCAAATAAGATGGGATGATTCAAAACCATGCATGGATCAATTCTATGGAGGCATAGAAGATCAAATATGAAATTTGATGCAAAAGTGGTTTGATTTGAGTGGTTAAAAAAGAAGTCTTGATTTGATTTTTTCTCAAAAATCTCTCTTTGAAGTTTAGGGTTCTAAGTGATCAAAGACCTACTTCAGATAATGAGAAAGTAAGATATTTATAGACATCAAGAAATGGGCATGTGAAAAGACAAGTTTGCCCTTTGAAATCACCGATTGGCGGTTTCATTCTGCGGCCAGGCCGCAGAACTCAACCGCAGAATGGAGTCCCGAGAGAAATAGGGGAACATCGGCGGTTTCGTGACCGCCGATCCAACCGCCGAATCAAACCGAGAGATTAAATCAATCAGGTATAAACGGCGGTTTCGAACGGCGGTCGGTGGCCGCTGATAGTAACCGCAGAATTGATCCAGAGGTCTCTGGACTCAAACGGCGGTTTCATTCGGCGGCCAGGCCGCCGATCATAACCGCTGATTCACCAAAAGTGGTGAATCCAAAGAAGAAGCCAAGGGCATTCTCCATAGACGGTCTTCATGCAAATCCAAGCACACTTAGTGCAAGCGCGGACGTTTCCGAATAGAATCGGGAAACGAATTACACGACACAATAAAACACACAATGTCATACGACAATAAGGTGCAAGTGTGGAATGTGACATGTGTAGAGAATGCACACAAAAATAAGCATATATGCAATCATAGCAAGAATGCTAAGTGTGTGTGTGCTACTAATTCTCTTCAAAGAAAACCAAGCACAAGAGATTATACCTTTGGCGTGCTTGTATCTTGAGGTCATGGAAGGGCCTTTGATCTTCAACCTTAACCACTTAGACTACCCTTACATTCAAACCCCAACATGTGGTTTGTCCACGAAATAAGCCAATCAACAAAACGGGAATCCTTACAATCTCCCCCTTTGGCTATTTCGTGACAAAACCACCACTCACATTAATTCCTCACAACAAAATAAACCTATGGGTCAATGAAGATTTTCTACAATACAAAGAGATATATAAAAATAAATCTTGAAGTCTTCAATCTCTTGTAGAACAATCATTCCCTGAAACAAGGTTTCTAAACTTTCCAAAACAAGAAAATGTGAGATGAATCAAGTGAGATTACAACAAGCATTTGCATATTAAAAAATTAAGCACAACATCATGCACTGTTTGTGTATGCAATGCTCCCCCTCAAAGGGTTACTCCCCCTCAATATATATTCTCCCCAATGTGCACAAATGCTACAACAATTTGCACCTCCCCTTACCACATCCTACTCCCCCTTTTTGTCATGATATAGGCAAAGGAGTAGTCCCCAACCGGGTCACTCAAGGCAAAGAGAGATAGTAGCATTCTAGTATTTGCATAATCAATATAAGTCACTTTATACAATCTCAATTAATCGGAGAGAAACAAGGAGTTTTATTAGAATAAAAATGTGTGAATCAAAAATGCTTTGCATACAAGACATATAGCATTCAAGTCCAAAATACCATGGTATTTGGCAAAGCAAATGACAAAGGTTTCTAATAGGAATTCAAACCAATTTCACCATTGTCATAAGAGAAGCAAGGATATAGAAATTTCATTGATTTCAATTTAAGAACAACTATATCCAACTTTATAAGCTAAACATGTCATGAGCAACTTTGCACCCTATTTGATTTTTCCGGATAAGATATCCGAATGATAGTAGACATGTTCAACCAATAAAGAAAGAGAGATATTTGGATTGTAAAATCCTTGAATGGATACAAGATCCTTTTTCATTTGAGTCTCATAAGCTTTTTCACACAAGTTTTTGCATTTAAGAACGCAATCATCAATTCATGCTTTTTCATTTTAGCATGTATATGAATTTCATGCTTTTCATAAGACATTAGCATGTTATAAAAGAATCATCATGTCATGGAGATAACTAAAGGTCATTCATATCATACTTCCTATGAAAATCTCCTAGTCCAAAATGCATGTTTGAACATAAATATGACATGGATTGTAAACAAGCAAGGTTCACACTTATTGAATTGAAAAAATATATACATATGTGCAACCAAGCTTACTCAAGCAACAAAAAGAGAAGCATAAGATATTTCAAATTTTTTGCACGTGACAAGAATGCAAAAATAGCTCTCTTTGCTTGAGTTCCCCATATGAGGTTAGAATCAACCTTCATCAATAAAGGCGATGAGGTCCTATGGACCTACCAAGTCCATTGGACTTAGTTGAACCTGTTTGAGACTTGTTAGTCTCGTAGCAAGCGGGTTCATCTTTCCTTATCCACATAGATATGACTTTTTTCTTCTTAGTGGTTAAGGGTTGCATGTCATTCACTAACCTAGGATTATTGACAAAGGATTTCCTAGGCTCATGCAAATGGGCTCTTCTTAGCCTCTTTTTCTCTATCATGCTATTAATCCTACAATGCTTAATGTACTTAAAACACTTAGGCCTAATATGCCCATAAACACCACAATAATGACAAGTTGGTACAAAGTAAGAATTCATACCATGTCCTTGCGAAGTCATTGGAGACTCATCATGCATTTGATGTCTCCTTTGGTGTTGAGTCGGTTCATGTCTTCTATGTGGTTGAACCGGAATGGGTTGCCTCCTTGGATGAGGTAGCATGTTTTGCCTCTTCACATAGTGAGTCATTTGTTGAGGAGAGTTGACTCGAGAGGCTCTAATCCGTTGAGCTTGGGGTTGTCTCATTTTCACCACCTTCACTTGTGCATTTTTCGAACATTGTCCTAGTTCTAACTTCTTCCTAGGAGTTTGCACCGGTGACACTTCTATCTTACCCAAACTCTTCACAAAGACGGTCTTCTTAGGAATAGAGCAATCCTTGCTCACTTCGAATCCAAGACCTCTTTTGTCACAAGGGCTTTTTCCTACACCAAGTATGTTGTCAAGCTTCTTGGTGCTTGTAGTCATTCTAGTCAATGACTCTTTGGCTTCAACAAGCTCTCTCTTCAAACCCTTTTCATTCCTCTTAGACAAAGCTAGCTCATCTTTTAGCTTGTCTTCTTCCACCATGGATCTTACCACTTCATCATTCAAGTGGTCAACTTGTGTTGAAAGCCTAAGTAGTTCTTCCTTTAACCTTTGAATCTCTTTTTCATTCTTTAACTTAGAGCTTTCAAAACTTTCAAAGTTGTCCTTAAGATCCATCTTCTCCACTTTCTTCCTTAAGAGGTCATTGTATGTTGAAAGCTCTAGATTTTCTTCCTCTAAAATCCTTAGAAATCTATCTTCAATGGCCATCCATGCCCTATCATGGATTTGACACACATATGCCTCCATCTTCCCTTCCCTTTCCATTGGGAGTAATTTATGCAGGTGAGGAGGGGTGGCCTTACACTCGAAGCACCCTCATTTGAACCACCGATTCCACTCATAGTGTATAATGAATGGATGAAATGAATGCAAGATGTATGAATGATCAAAGAATCACACAAATGCAAAACACACCAAAATGAGCTAGGATCACCTAAGTATATCTAGGAACCCGCTCTGATACCAATTGAAAAGAATACGGTGTGTATAATATAAAGCTAGAGGGGGGGTGTGAATAGATTTTATCAAATATTACCCAATTTTCGCATGTAAGTCAATTTTACGAAAATGCCCCTAACTAGTCAAAATAATATATCAAGTGTAATATGTGCGGAATTTAAATAACACAAGATATATACGTGGAAACCCAACCACTGGGAAAAAACCACGGGCTGTATAGTGCGCCACACTCGGAACTCGATATCACTAATTGAAATGAAGTTTACAACATATGTAGACCTCGTCTAACACTCCGGTCTGTAACCCCTCACTTCTACTCAGCGGGCCTTTATTAGCAACCCTATTCCAATTTGCTTGAGGCCTAAGCACTCTTAGCCCCAAGACTTACTTCTCAATGAAGAGAAACAACCTAAGTGAATATGTATGAATATTCAAAATGCAAATTAGAGCTAGGTTACTCTATATGCTTATCTAGGATAATGATTTTGCAATTAAAACAATCCTAGATATAAATGGCTAGATGACATGTAAAATAGCATAGCTAATCAAGATTAAACAAAAACCTAATTAGCTATCACAATACAACACCCAATCATTTTCATCACAAATAATCTCTAACTTGTATCTAGCATATAATCAAAAGCATACAAGAAATTAAAGAGATGTATTAATATGAAAAACACTAAAGTAATATGAAATTAGTGAAGAACATACCAAATAAGATGTGATGATTCAAAACCATGCATGGATCAATTCTATGGAGGCATAGAAGATCAAATACGAAATTTGATGCAAAAGTGGTTTGATTTGAGTGATTAAAAATGAAGTCTTGATTTGATTTTTTCTCAAAAATCTCTCTTTGAAGTTTAGGGTTCTAAGTGATCAAAGACCTACTTCAGATAATGAGAAAGTAAGATATTTATAGACATCAAGAAATGGGCATGTGAAAAGACAAGTTTGCCCTCTGAAATCGCCGATCGGCGGTTTCATTCTACGGCCAGGCCGCAGAACTCAACCGCAGAATGGAGTCCCGAGAGAAACAGGGGAACATCGGCGGTTTCGTGATCACCGATCCAACCGCCGAATCAAACCGAGAGATTAAATCAATCAGGTATAAACGGCGGTTTCAAACGGCGGTTTCAAACGGCGGTTTCAAACGGCGGTCGGTGGCCGCCGATAGTAACCGCAGAATTGATCTAGAGGTCTCTGGACTCAAACGGCGGTTTCATTCGGTGGCCAGGCCGTCGATCATAACCGCTGATTCACCAAAAGTGGTGAATCCAAAGAAGAAGCCAAGGGCATTCTCCATAGACGGTCTTCATGCAAATCCAAGCACACTTAGTGCAAGCGCGGATGTTTCCGAACAGAATCGGGAAACGAATTACACGACACAATAAAACACACAACGTCATACGACAATAAGGTGCAAGTGTGGAATGTAACATGTGAAGAGAATGCACACAAAAATAAGCATATATGCAATCATAGCAAGAATGCTAAGTGTGTGTGTGCTACTAATTCTCTTCAAAGAAAACCAAGCACAAGAGATTATACCTTTGGCGTGCTTGTATCTTAAGGTCATGGAAGGGCCTTTGATCTTCAACCTTAACCACTTAGACTACCCTTACATTCAAACCCCAACATGTGGTTTGTCCACGAAATAAGCCAATCAACAAAATGGGAATCCTTACAGGGCTCGTCCTCAACCCCATCGCTCCGGGCTACATTCTTCAGTTGGGACCGAGTTCACCAACTCTCATTCTTCCCCGGTACACGTTTCTGATGGGGGAGAGGCAACCAGCATGGAGGCACTCTCAGGAGAAGGAGACCGGGATTTGGAGCATGTGGACCTAAGGGGATTAGGCCATCACGTGCTAGCGGAGGGAGGGGACCCTCTTGAGGTTTTTGCGTGTGTTCCCCCCTTAAGGCGTGCTGTCTCGCTTGAGGCGTGATTTCAACATCCCGGATGACGTGGAGCTCTCCCTTCCCTCTGAAGATTACGATGCCTTTGTGCCTCCTCCTGGTCACCTTCCTATTCATGTGGCGGCTTTTAATGGAGGGGTCCGCCTCCCACTCCACTCCACCCCACCCCACCCCATGCTTAAGTGGGCCTTGTGCGCCTTCGGGTTGGCTCCTATGTAGTTGGTGCCGGGCTTCTGGATGAACCTAGTGGGTTTCCTTGTCCTGTGGCGAGAGGCCGCTGGCTCTTGTCCTAACCTGGGGGACCGGGCTACAGGGAGCTACGCTCTGTCTTCCAGTTATCGCCCCTAACCCAGCAACCCGCCGATTAGTATTATCTTCGTTGTGTCAATGCGGTCGACTTCGTAGTTCCTAGCACCCAGAGGAAAGATCCCGGGTGGAAGAAAGAATGGATTGTGGTCAAGGGCACTTGGGGGGCTACCATGCACTACGGTCGTTGGGAACAACCAGTCCCTACTTCTTTTGGGCTGCAGCCAAAGTGGGCGAAATCGGAGGATGATGAGGCAGTTATGAGCTTTTTGGCTTCGATCAAACAGGCGGGTTACAAACATGCTGGGCTGGAGGGCTTTCCTTGGGAGTGGGCTAGGGTGGAGCGCTCCTTTTTGGCGATCGACGCAATTCCAAGTGACTTATTCTTTTGCTTGTGCTCTCTCTTTTTACCGTTGTTATGCTTTTTACCATTTGAGAACTATCATTACCAATGTGGCTATTGTGGAAGGAGTGGCGCGGATTCTAATGGTCCCTCAATTGGTAGTTTCCTTTGCAGGTGTCCAACAAGAGGAGGCCCCTCTCAATGACTTGGGCGCGGTTCAGGCAAAGGTGGGTTCCCTTGTTGGCGGGGAGGCTTCTTCGCGCACCCCATTCAAACAGGCGATGCTGATGGAAATCAAGAAGGAGAAAGGAGGCGCTTCAGGCTCGGTTTCTCCTCCTCCGTTAAAGATGATCTCTCCTTCCTCCAGGTTAGAGGAGCTAGAGGCTCGCCTGGGTCGGAGCCGTGGTTTGCCTAGTTCTTCTACCTCTAAGCTTCCCCCGGTGGTTCCTTCCGGTTCTTCTACTTCCACTCCTTCCTGGTCGTATGTGCCCCCTCCCCGGACCTCCTCCGTCAATGGGAAGGGTGTGTCGATCGCGGAGAAAGTGCCCCCCGTTCCTCCCAAAGCAAGGAAAGACTCCCCTATTGGTTCCGACAACATTCTCCGCCCGTTCAGAGAGGCGTGCTCCCAAGCGGATTCTTCCCAACTTGCTATGCTTCCTGCAAGCGAACTATCCTCTAAGGGTTCCGTAATTGCAACTGAGGTAACTTCAATCGCTTCCTTGTCTTATTGTTTGGTTTGGGTGGCCGTGCTGAGTGCTAGGCCTGCACGTTTTGTGGTCCTCTCTTCTCTTTGTCTTGCAGGTGTTCCGGTATATCTTGGCCCTGGGGGAGTAGGCTATTTCACTCCAGGAGGAACACCGTATGGCGGAGGAGGGTCGTGTTAAGGCGGAAAAGCTTAGGGCGGAGGTGGAGAAGACCATCATCAGGCTTGTAAGGGAAAGGAAGGAATTAGACGCCAAGGCTTCCCAGGTGAAGAAGGACCTCGAGCGGGTATAGAAAGAGCTGGAGGCGGAGGTCACCCGGTCCACTCATCGGGCTCTAGAGCGGAATGAATTGAAGGTTGAGCTGGCTGTGGTGGAGAACCGTGCTGTGGCTGTAATTGCCAGGGCGGAGGAGGTGGAAGCTGGGGCTTACAAATCCTTCGGGGACGGTTATTATCTTGCCCAGCTGCAGGTGGCTCAGCACACTCCTCCTGACTTCAATCTTCATCAAATTCATGGCTAGAACAGGGAAGAGATCATGGCAGGGGCTAATGGTGTTCCCAAGGTGCTGCCAGGGAAATCGGTGCCTCCTGGAGGCGGAGACGCAGCAAGCAGCAGCGACCTAGCTGGGAGTGACAAAAGGGAACCCAGCGCAACCAGGAATATGCCAGGATCACCGCCTGTGGAGTCGAGGAAGTTACCGACAGAGGCCCAAGAGGAGCACCACCAGGAGGACGTAGCCCAGGATCCCCTACCGAGCCAGCAGCCAATAAAGTCCGCCTTGCCTGTTGATGAGCCCACCAGCCCTATGCAAGACTAGTGAACAATGCCTCTTTTATCACCGTTTAGTTCGCACATGTTGGGACCCCGGTTTACCAATCACACAGCGGAAGGTTTTTTTAAAAAAATTATTTCATAAAGAAATACTGCAATTGATAAACCCTAGGATCTATTTTTTGAAACAGTAAAACAAAAGAATCGAAATCAAAACATATAAACAAGAAGAGAAGAAACAATTTTCTTCATACCTACGTAGGAGGCTCCTTCACTTTAATACGATTTGCTCCTGACTTGAACCACTTGATCTTCCTCGCTATCTCCCGGAACTGGTAACAGCGTGTGGGCGCGTCACGGTATTTAGGAACCTGTATGGAAGAAGAATAAGAGAAGAACACACAAAAACAACTCTTGTTGTTTGTATGTCTTAGGTTAGGCCAAAAAAAAAAAAAAAACTTTAAAAAAATAATCTTTTTTCTTTTGATTCTTCTTGGCCGCCACCCACTTTTTTTTCTTTCCACTTTTTGGTTTGTTGTTAGGATACACTTTTAGTTATTCAATATATCATATATATATTTTTTAACTAAAAACCCTTTCTTTTTTTATCCTTTTCAAATATATCTAATATATTAAAAAAGGGATAATAAGTATTTTAAATTCAAACTTAAATTCAAATACTTAGATAACTGATTTAGTAAAAATAAAATAATCCTATTATTTTATCTTCACCTAAATCCAAATATTTAATTAATTTAATCATTAATATTTATTAATTAAATAATCTCATTATTCAATCAATTCCCAAATATATACGTGTCACTTTCGTAACACAATTAATTGGACAGTCTAATTAATTAACCGTGACCCTTGTTACCTAAATTGATTGGGCTAGCAAGGGGACCTAATGGACCCACAGTATTTTGAGCTCCAATAATCCTTAGAAATAATTAATTAAACTCTTTAATTAATATTTCATGATTATTAACTTCGGTGTTATTCCACTAAAAACCCGAAGCTGCACTCTCTCAACTGTAGACGTTTTTACACAAACCAATAACTTTCGGTGTCCATCGATATAGCTATTACATATGGTATAATCCTCCACAAGTAGTTCATAATTAGAGGTGGGTCATAATGTCCATTATACCCCTATAATTATATCTTTCCTTTAAGTACCATTGATTCTCTAATGAACAATAAATCCCACATTCCTTACGGAATTAGGAGAGCGCTAGAATAAAATGATTGCATTATCCCAAGCTTTATACATAGACAAGATCTTGTCTAGGTTTTCCATGCAGGATTCCAAGAAAGGTATGTTACCTTTCAGACGTGGAATCAAGTTCCTAAGAATGAGCATGAAGAGCAATTCATGAGTAGAGTTCCATATGCCTCGGCAGTTGGAAGTCTCATATATGCAATGCTCTGCACTAGACCAGATATTTGTTTTGTTGTTGGCATAGTTAGCAGGTTTCAATCGAAACCTGGTCCTGATCACTGGACGGCAGTCAAGCATATTTTCAAGTATCTCAAGAGAACGAGAGATAATATGCTTGTATACTCTGGAGGGGATTTGATTCCCGTTGGATATACAGATTCTGATTTCCAATCAGATTCTAACTCCAGAAAATCCACATCGGCAAAAGGCAAAAGGCAAAACCTGTAAGGATTCCCTTTTATTGATTGGCTTATTTCGTGGTCAAACCACAAGTTGGGGTTTGGTTGTAAGGGTAGTCTAGGTGATTAGTTGAAGATCAAGACCCTTTCCAAGACCTCAAGAGGACAAGCACCAAAGGTATATATCTAGTGCTTACATTGTCTTGAAGAGATATAGTTGCACACACACACAACATGCATAACTTTTATTCTTGAATGTTGTGTTTATATTTTGTGTGCATTGTGCTTTATTGATTTATTTAATATCTCTTCTTGCATTTAATTGATTGCATCTTGTTCTATGAAATGCCATGACATGATAGGCATTATGATGCATTCAATACCCACACGTGCACTTCATGTATATTAGTCTTAAGTGTGGTGTAATTCGTTTCCATTTGTGTGATCGGAAACGTCCGCGCTTGCACGATGGTGTGCTTGTCTTAGCGCAATGGTTGACCACTTGAGAAGATCTCATTCTTCTCTTGGATAAGTGGTAGCTTTAGTTTGGTTGGGTTGATTGGAGTAAGGTGTCTAGTTTCAAAAGATTGGATTTCAATGTTTTAAGTGTTTTCAAAACTGACATTTGCATGGTCGTGTGACCATAGCTTTTTACACAAAGCTTCAAAATGAGTTTTGAAAATTTCTGTACAAACTAGACACCCATACCTTTCCAACGGTATATTATTCGTAATATTTCATGACCGTTTGGATTGGTTTTGAAATTTCCAAAGTGACCACTAAAACAGGGCATCACAGCTGTTATCCGAATCTGACCTTTGGTCACTCAAATGACCATAACTTTTTCTACAGTTATCCAAATCATGTTTTGTTAATTAGAGTAGAAAGTAGACTTCCATACCTTTCCAACGGTATATTATATGAAAGGTTTTGATGTCGTTTGGTCATGTGTTGAGTCGCTTGAAAATCAAGCTTTGTGCTGTGACGCCCGCCGCGGTTTCAGTGCCGCGGTTTTGGCAACCGCGGCAGTCGAGCCACAGAGCAACCGCGATAGTGTGATTCAGGGGCAAAATTGTCTTTTCACTTGCCCTATTCTTGATGTCTATAAATATCACACTTTCTCATTATCTGAACAAGTTCTTGACTCTTAAGAACCCTAAACTTCAAAGTTAGATTTTGAGAGAAAATCAAATCAAGAATTCACCTTTAACCACTCAAATCAAACCCCTTTTGCATCAAATTTCATATTGCATCTCCTATGTCTATATAGAGTGCATCCATGTATGGGTTTGCATCATCACAACTTGCTTGGTAAGATTTTGATTAATTTCATCTTATTTTAGTATTTTAAATACCAAGCCATCTCTTTTAAATTACTTGTATGTTTTAGATCATATGCTAAATACAAGAAAAGAGATTATTTGTGATGTATTGATTGAGTGTTGTTTGTGATAGCTTTGTATCTAGGATTGGTTATCCTTTACTTAGCTAAAGTTATATGCCATGTCATATAGCTACATGTGATATCTAGGATTGATTATATTGTCATCTTATAATCCTAGGTAAGCATTTAGAGTACCCTAGCTCTTATTGCAATATTTGGATATCATTGCATATTCACATAGGGTTGTTTGATCTCTTAGGAGATTGTAAGTCTTGTGTGATAGACCGGGATTAGGTCGGACACCGGGATTAGGTGGTCACATGAGCAAATTGGACTAGGTCCACTTTTACAGGCCTGCGGGTAGTGGTAGCGGGATATTGGCCGGGATTAGGCCGTCAAACCTAGATTAGGTTGTATACGTTATCACAATTAGTGGATTCAAGGTTCGAGTGTGGCACACTTACCAGCCCGTGGTTTTTCCCGTGAGGGTTTCCACGTAAAAATCAAGTGTCGTTTATATTTCCGCACCATATTACACTTGATTATTATATTGTCTAGTTTAGGGCATTTTCGTAAATTTGACTAAAAACGAAAATTGGGTAAAAAGCGTAAAATCTATTCACCCCCCCTCTAGATAGTTTTATACACACCGTGCTATAATTAGTTTCAAAACCCATTGGGAAAAGGCAATGCAATCTAAGATTGAATCTATGTTCGATAACAAAGTCTGGTCCCTTGTAGACTTGCCTAAAGGGATAAAACCCATTGGGTGCAAGTGGGTATACAAGAGGAAAAGAGGTATGGATGGAAAGGTGGAAACCTTTAAAGCTAGATTGGTAGCTAAAGGGTATACACAGAAAGAAGGTATCGATTACGAGGAAACCTTCTCTCATGTGGCCATGCTTAAATCCATTAGGATACTTTTATCCATTGCAGCATCTTTAGATCTAGAGATTTGGCAAATGGACGTCAAGACAGCTTTCCTTAATGGAAGTCTTGACGAAAGCATCTACATGATGCAACCAGAAGGATTCATTGAAAAGGGCCAAATGGAAAAGGTATGCAAGTTGCAGAAATCCATATATGGATTAAAGCAAGCATCCAGATCCTGGAACATAAGGTTCGATCAAGCTATCAAAGGTTTTGGATTTATTCAGAATCTTGACGAACCTTGTGTATACAAAAGGATTAAAGGCGACAAGTTGGTTTTCCTGATTCTTTATGTTGATGATATACTACTCATTGGAAACGATGTAGGTGTATTGACATCAGTAAGAGAATGGTTAGTAAAACAATTTGATATGAAGGACTTAGGAGAAGCAAGTTTTATTCTAGGTATCCAAGTAATAAGGGATAGAAAGAATAAAATGATTGCATTATCCTAAGTTTCATACATAGACAAGATCTTGTCTAGGTTTTCCATGCAGGATTCCAAGAAAGGTATGTTACCTTTCAGACATGGAATCAAACTTTCTAAGGAACAAGTTCCTAAGAATGAGCATGAAGAGCAATTCATGAGTAGAGTTCCATATGCCTCGGCAGTTGGAAGTCTCATGTATGCAATGCTCTACACTAGACCAGATATTTGTTTTGCTGTGGGCATAGTCAGCAGGTTTCAATCGAAGCCTGGTCCTGATCACTGGACGACAGTCAAGCATATTTTCAAGTATCTCAAGAGAACGAGAGATAATATGCTTGTATACTCTGGAGGGGATTTAATTCCCGTTGGGTATACAAATTCTGATTTCCAATCAGATTCTGACTCTAGAAAATCCATATCGGGAGCTGTGTTTACTATTGGAGGAGGAGGAGCAGTCATATGGAGGAGTATCAAGCAATCTTGTATTGCTGATTCCACCATGGAAGCTGAGTATGTTGCTGCATGCGAGGCTGCCAAAGAGGCTGTTTGGCTCCGCCAATTCTTGATTGACTTGGAAGTGGTTCCTAGTGCGAATAAGCAGATCACTATCTACTGTGACAACAGTGAAGCAGTGGCTAATTCGAAAGAACCAAGAAGTCACAAGAGAGGAAAACACATTGAAAGAAAGTATCATCTTTTAAGGGAGATTGTTCAAAGAGGTGACGTGACGATTACCAAAATCGTGCAGAAAATCTAGCAGATCCCTTCACAAAGGCTCTACCTCAGAAGAGTTTCAATGGGCATCTAGAGAACATGGGCATGAGAGATATGACACATCTGCTATAGCGCAAGTGGGAGATTGTTAGGATTATGCTCAATAGCAAGAGTGTAATATTGTAATTAACAATCTTTTTCATATTAATAAAGTGATTTCTGCTTTAACAAATCTTATAGCATTTATAGTTTAATATTATAATTGTCAAAGTAAATAATCATAAGGTCTAAAGACTATGAGAAAAGAAGAATTGTTCGTACATCTGGATACGTATGAGGTAGACACAATTCTTTAGTTAGTCTTGAATAATGTTCACAACTCAAGTTAAAGGTTGGGCACCTTTATCTTGTTAAAGTTGTAGAATTCTTTTGCCAGCATTTGAGTGAGATCAAATGAGATATGATGAGTCTAAAATCATCGGAGTGTCTTCGAGTAAAAGAATCTAGTGCACTGGGTGCATTGAACAGGATCACAATGAAAAGCTTTATCTAGAACCGTCAATAGATAATAGTCTTTTCATTATCAGGTTCATCGGAGAGTCTATCTTAATCCTGAGATAAATGATGGACTTATGGTTGCAAGTTATATCATTTGAGTTATCAATGAGTACGATTATATAGCATAGTCTATCCTCGATAGTTTGGTGATATTCATTTGTTAATCGATAGAGGACTTCATTTATAGATATGGACATTGTGGCTCCATTTATTAAATGAGAGTATAATATCATCATATGGATGTTTTAAGGTAATTGGATATTAAATCTCAACGTTGAGTTTTCGATAGTGACTATTGAAAACATGGCTTCTGGACAAGTCAAAATATCCAAGTTCAAAACGTGGTCATATGAGTAAATATGGTAACTTGGAGAGTTATAGGCGGTCTATGAACTCTTGGCGATTACTGATATTAATCACGAGGATACACTATCTCCAACATGATTGTCTAGGGTATGAATGAGGAACATCTTCTTATTCTATCTTTATTTAAGAGTTCAATTTTAGCTCTTTAGTGGAATGAGTTAAAATTAATGGATCGGACCTAAGTGAATTATTTGTTGATTGTGATTAGGTTATGTCTATTGAAACTTAAATTTAGATAGCCCGCCAAAATCCCCAATCCACACGGACTTGCATGGATCACTTGATATATTCTACCGGACCAATTTATGGGTCCATCTAGAATTGCATTTAATATATTAAGAATATAATTTGCACATTATTTATTTAATGGGCTGATCAATTATATTAATATATTAATAAAATGCATGTGGGCTTGTTTCTTTTAGTAAGAATGGGTCTAGTTCACATGTGGGCTTTTTACTTAAAGTCCAATGGATTAAATAAAATAAGAAAATAATATTTGGCCCATATATTCCATGTGGGGCGGCAAGGCTAAGTTTTTAGTCAAAAATATTATTTTATTTTATTGTTTAATTAAATGAGAATTAATTAATTATTTAATTAAGAAACAAAATCTTTTTCTGATCAAGAAATATGTTTCCTAGAATTATACTATTGGTAGTAGTATGCTAAAAGTAAAAGACTTGTTTGGTAAGAAAATAAATAATTAAAGTTTATTTATTTAATCAAATAAGAAGTCTTTTAATTAAGTCAATAAAAAGAATAAAAATACTTATGAGTTAAATTAGGGTTAGGAGTCTAAAAGTTGATGGGAATTAGGGTTGAATTTCGGTCACCCTATATAAGTGGGGTGATGAAATTCGGCCAACCCTAATACAACAACAAGTAGATTTCGGCAACCCTAAAGGAAAAAGAGAATGAAATTCGGCCACCCTATATAATACACCTTATAGGGTTCGGCCACCTAAAAAAGTGTTTTACTTAATCAATTTCTTCTTCTTTTCAACTCATTGAAAAGTGTTTGATTATTCTGCCAAGACAAAAAAAGAGAGAAGAGATTATTCTTTTGATAGTACACTATTTGCTTATTCATCAATAGGCTTGTGTGTACAATATCGAATTAGGTTCACGCGAGTTTCGATCATTAGATTGAGAACTCAAAAGTGACCGGAATAATCTTTGTAGTCTTTTGATTGTTTTTGTGACTAACAAAAAAAAAAAGAAAGTTTGTTTGTCCATTCTCAGGTTCGTAATTCAAGGAAAAGGGAGACTATGCTCCTAGGTGATTCACGTTTATGCTAGGATTGAAGATCTTGCGGATTACCATCGACGTAAGTCAATCGGATCACGCGACAAAAGGTATTTTACTTTTTGTTACTTTATATGTATGGCTAATTAATTTAAAGGGTTAAGGTTCATCAAAGGAAAAATTTTAAAACATACTAAATCTCTATTTTTAGTCTCGCTTCCGCTGCGTTGACCGGTATTTTTCCCTACAAATACTACTTCTTTTATTTATGTTCAAATTATATTTACAAATTACAAACTTTAGGGTAAAAACCCCAACAGCACATGCCTTTGCTTCTTTGTTGTTATTTTTTGCTTGATAGTTTGAGGAGAACCAGGCCAGCTATGCCTTGGTCTTCCTTTAGTATGTAATTATGAAATGATGCCTATGCATCCTTGAATTTTTCTTTGCCTTGGTATTTTTTCTATCTGTGGGGAGGTTGGGCCTTCTGAGTTCCAATCCTCCTCGTGGTATGTAATGATGAACTAGTGCTCCTTGCACTGCACTGCACTGCTTGCTCTCTTTTCTTTTTTGTGGATATGAATACCTAGCTTAGGTAGCCTAGCTAGGTGCCATGGTCCTTCATGGTTCCCTTACGACTTTTATTGATGAAGTAAAAAATCCTCCTTTCCCATCCTTGCTTTGCCTTGATACTATTCTGTGTTCCTCGCATATGCACGGAGATTTTTTTTGTGAAAACTGGCTCTGATCTTATATAAGTAGAATTAGCATCCTTTGTGACGGTGCAGCATATCGGGCATAAACTAGTTGGTTTCATGCTAGGCTTGATACTAACTTAGGACTTTCTCCTTAACAACTCGTGCTCCCAATTCGGGCCTCTCCAAGAGGGAGGTTCTTGCTTGAACATTTGCTAAGGCGTAATTATACTCATGCTCACAGTACTAAGACAGCACCTATGCAATATTAACAATCCTAGTCAAGGTACCTAGTATTGCTCAGACCGAGTAGGCGGGCAAGGCTATTTGAGCCTAAGTCCTATCCAAAGGGGCTTCATACCCAACCCACGATATCATAGTAGCTCATCTGAGGTACTCAGTATATCTTGGACTTGGTGGGCAACCATGGCCACTTAAGCCCAAATCCCTTTTTGGGGGGTCTCGTACCCAGCTCAAGGCATCGTGGTAGCTCATCTGAGGTACCCGATATCTCCTGGACTTGGTAGGCAACCATGGCCACTTAAGCCCAAGTCCCTTCTTGGGGGGTCTCGTACCCAGCCCAAGGTATCGTGGTAGCTCATCTGAGGTACCCGGTATCTCCTAGACTTAGTAGGCAACCATGGCCACTTGAGCCCAAGTCCCTTCTCGGGGGGTCTCGTACCCAGCCCAAGGCATCGTGGTAGCTCATCTGAGGTACCCGGTATCTCCTGGACTTGGTAGCCAACCATGGCCACTTAAGCCCAAGTCCCTTCTTAGTGGGTCTCGTACCAAGCCCAAGGCATCGTGGTAGCTCATCTGAGGTACCCGGTATCTCCTGGACTCAGTAAGCAACCATGGCCACTAAAGCCCGAGTCCCTTTTTGGGGGGTCTCGTACCCAGCCCAAGGCATCGTGGCAGCTCATCTGAGGTACCCGGTACTTAACAGGAGAAAATTGATATGATCAACTGTGGAGAACAACTTTTCATTCATTCAAAAGGGGGGGCGAAAACACTCTAGGTACAGGTGGTCAAAGCCATTTCATTGTCTGGCTGAACCCCGGCTCTCAAGTGCCTGTCGGGTCACACCTACATGAAAAATGAACAAAAGGAACTAGTGCTATTTACAATGGGATTCCCACGCTCTTTCTCTTGATCCTTCTCGCGTTGCCGCTAGGGGTAGAACTTCTTCAAGTGATCGGCGTTCCAGGTGTGTCCAATAGGGTCTCCGTCGAGGTCCATCAGCTTGTATTCTCCCTGGCTCACCTTCGCCTTGATAAAGTATGGACCTTCCCAATTAAGAGCGAGGACACCATCAAAGCGGCGATGGGTATTCTATGTGACTTTCCTCAGTACCAAGTCGCCCTCTTTGAAGCTCCAGATCTTGACACCCTTGTTGAAACAACGGGCAATCTTCTGCTGGTAGGCTGCCATCCTCTGGGCCACCCCAGCCTGCTTCTCTTCTATTAGATCTAGATATGCCCTGAGCTTGTCCTTATTGTCTTCCGGATTGTAGAGTTGCGTGCGAAAGCTGGGAAGCTTCAGCTCGATTGGTAGAACAGCTTCGACCCCGAAGGCTAGCGAGTAGGGGGTCTCTCCAGTTGCGGTCCTTTTGGTGGTCCGGTAGGCCCATAAGATGTTTGGGAGCTGGTCCACCCAGGCCCCCTTCTCCTCCTGCAGCTTTTTCTTCAACAACTTCTTGATTGTTTTGTTTGTGGATTTGACCAAGCCATTTGTTTGGGGGTGGGCTACTGAGGCAAAACGACATTCAATCTTTAAATCTTTACAGTATTCCCTAAAGCTGTAGTTGTCGAACTGCTTGCCTAAGTCGGTGATTATTACCACGGGGACCCCAAACCTATATACCACATTTTTCTTGATGAAAGCGGTTGTATTCGCCTCTGTTATATTGGTGAGCGGCTCCGCCTCTACCCACCGGGTGAAATAATCTATGGCGACAACTGCGTACTTGGCTTGCTTTGCCCCGACAGGCAGTGGGCCAATGAGGTCCGCTCCCCATACCGTAAAGGGATAGGGGGAGGAGATGATGGATAACCTTTCCGGGGGTTGGTGCATAAGGTTGGCCACCTTCTGGCATGGTACACAAGCGCGGACATACAAGCGAGCGTCCTCATGAAGGGTCGGCCAGAAGTACCCCATCCTTAAGACTCGGTGTGCTAGGGCATCTCCCCCTGAATGATCTCCATAGCCACTTAAGTGAACCTCCTTTAGCACCTACTTGGCATCGTCCGGATGTAGGCATCTAAGGAGGGGCAAAGACTTCCCTTTCTGATATAAGTGTCCCTGCACCAGGCAGTACCGGGCCGACTTTCTCTTTATCGCTCTAGCCTCTGATGGGTCATCTGGGAGTTTCTGGCTATGGAGGTAATCTGCAATGGGGTCCATCCAGCACGGGATGCAGTCCACCGGATGGACTTTAGCAGTTTTGGCGATGCTTGACCTGCTTAGAAGTTGTAGCCAGACTCCTTTAGGGGGGTTTGCTCTCCTCTCGTTGTGATTTTGGCGAGGACATCCGCCCGGTGGTTAGCCCCCCTAGGAATTTACTCAATCTTGACCATCTGGAACACCTTGGCTGCTTGCTTTACTTTTTCTAAGTAGGTGGACATATTATCGCCCTTGGCCTGGTAGGATCCGGCTACTTGGTTCACGATTAACTGTGAATCGCTCTTGATGGAAAGGAACTGGGCTCCCAATTCCCGGGCGGTGATCGCCGCAAACGTGGTACGCGATAGTTCTATAAACTACCGGTAAATGATATGGCGTGCGAGTTTATACCCTTTCGCAAGTATACGAATCGTTTGCCACGTATAGTGGTTACGAGTAAGGGTTTCGTTCCCACGGAGGATGTGTTGTATACTTAAGTCGGTTCTACGCCTATGTTATAGTCATGCTATTTACACTATAAACACTAATTACATGCATAAAAATAAGGGAAGATGGTGGCAAGGCAAGTTAACTAACTAATGAGCTAATGATTACACTAAGAATGGTATGAATTAAATTACAACTAAATTATACTAAATTTAACTACAACTAAGGTTTGTCATTCCTTAGTAATTAATTTACCTAATCAACTAAGTTAACACTACACTTATCTAAATTAAATTAACTAACTTAATTAATTAACTAAACTAATCACCACTAATGCAATATTGGTCATGCAAGAGTGATAATGAGAGTGAGGTGGTATGGGAATTAAGATGTTAGGAAGTGGTGTACAAGTTCAATCACCTAATTACTAAGTTGATTACAATTAAGCACATAGGTGGTCTTAAACCTTGAATAAAGACCAATACATAAATAGTCATACATGTATTATCTAAATTGTATTATATGTTAATCAATTAGTTAATTAAATCAACACATACATAACTTGAAGCTCAAACATAGATAATCAACAAATATCATAGATAATATTACAAGTACACCATATCCCAACATCAATAGTTTAGTTACACATATAATTACAAACTAAAGGAAATAAGAGAGAAAGAGAGACAACCCAATATCTTGGAGAAGTCTTCACAATAAATCAAACTCCTCTTGCTTTCCAAAGCTTGAAATCCACATGCAACCAAAGCTTACTAACTAAATAAGGTGGGTTGAGTGTTCTTGGTGTGCTTCTAGGTTATTCTAGCTATTTAGGAGTAATATATGACATATGAAGGTAAATTTGGATATTAGGGATAGTGTTTAGGGTTAGGAGAGAAGAATATATATATAGGGGAGTGTTTTGGGCGTGCAGAAAGGGCAGAGTCGGTCTGGTCGACGGGCTTGGATCCCCTGGCTCGCGGGTTCTTGCCCGCCGCCGAAAGTAGCCGTGTGTAAAATGGACGTTCTCACGAGTTTGTACCTTCTGGATGGCGGGAATAAAGCCGCCGCATGAACCCGCCGTAGTTTGGCGAGTTTGGACACTCTGGAATGCGGGAAAGAAGCCACCCAACCAAGCTTGCAAGCTTGCACATCCATGGAAGTTGGTGGACTTGGAGGACATGCAAAACTTGTGCATGGAGGCTTAAAAATGGGTCCATCGTGTTCGGGAGGAGGAGGACAGCCAATCTGGGCGGAGTTTGGCCGGAAAAGGGGCCGAAAATTGGCCGGAATCGGTCGGAGAAGAAGTCGGGTCAGTCGGGTCACGGGTCGGGTCAACTAGGTCGCGGGTCGACCCGGCTGAAGGTTGAAGACGCCATGACGTCATCGTGACGTGGCCCTCTGCCAAAACGACGCCGTTTGCTTGCTGACGTGGCTGCTGCGCTGACCTTTGCTGGATAATTACAGGTAGCCCCCCTGAACTCTCCTCAAATCACAGAAATGTCAATACTTTCCCGAAATTTGCACTTTTGCCCCTGATTTCTCCATATTGACAATAATGCCCCTGAACTTCCCTAATTACCTGAAACACTTATTTATTCCATTAAATACCCGGTTTTACCCGAGAAACAAGTACAAAAATATAGGAAAAGGGGGCGCTAAATGTGAACATTTGGAGCGCGATCAGACCCCCAAACCTAACTTTTGCTCGTCCTCGAGCAAAACAAAAACTAAAAATTAACAACTACTAAAGCATAAATAAAGCATAAACTAATTAGTCCGCTTTCGTGGGAGAAACGATGGCACTTATCTCGTGCCACAAGCCTTTTAAACCCCTAGGTGTCCCTAGTAGGAGGAGTGTAGTCTCCTGAGGGTTTACCGCTACGATACCCACAAACGTAAAGCTAACAATTAAAAACTAAAAATAAAAACAATTTGCAAAAGCAAAGCCACACAAAATGAGATATCAAATAAGTTGTGCTTTTGAGGAGTAGTACATGTGAGAACCACTGAGCGGAGGATAATCTTAAGTCATTCAAATGAATGAAATACATAATGTAAATCCCACACTCAAAAATGGCATAGCATCAAATTCTACACACTCTAATGCTTGGATGTAATTCGCCTTGACTCTAATCCTCACTGGATTTCACTCTGTTTTTCTCTCAGAGTCCTAGGCACCCTCTCTATCAAACACATGCATTTTGGAAGTTATGTAAATGGCAATCAAATATTACGCATGTGAGTATTCGAAATAAAGCACATTTTCTGAAAATTGATCTCATGAAGGAATTGAATGCCACAAACGTGGTAGAGCATATTAAATTTCGTATTCCCTAAATAGACTTCCTAAAAGATCAATTAATTCTTCCCTACTTGTGTTGGCCAAGGTGATATGTGGTGAATGTATATGAAAGGTATATGGAAGTACTAATCATGCCAAGATGTTTCACATTTACAATTTTCAACTCGAAGCTCATTTAGATTATTCATTGATACAAGCGTCTAGGCTATAATTTTGAACTATGATTTGTGCTAATTTGTTACTCTCATTGGAGTAGTCATTGCTTTGAAGATTAAGGGCTTTAAGTGATTAATTTTCAACACTTAAATTTTGAAAGCCCTTTCTTAGCACAAGTTACAAAATATGCCTCAGTACACGCTATTACAATTTAGAGCTTACGGTTGAATTCTCTACTTTAGTAGAACTTGACAAGATTAGTAGCTATGTAAGAATAAGTGTTTAGGTTTATGGATTAGGGTGTTGTGTGATAGGTTTGTGTTTGGCCGTATTTACATTGAATCATGCATCAAGGGAAATGGACTTGTTTAGACAATTTGGTAGTGAATACTACAAAGTCCTAATATCATTTCTAAAAGTCCATCTATTATGGGAATACAAATTCAACATGTTATCCACATTGATGAATGTTCTATGGCAAACAATGCAATTGATGCAATGAGATCACAATGAAAAACATGTTCGAAGAGTGTTTAAGAATAGAAACATATACCCTCAGAAATGAACGCTAAGGCACAAAACTCACGGGTAGTCTCCACTATTAATCCTAACAATCGAGTATGGAGTCTCGTACACTTAGACATTAAGAGAAAGGGACTATTCACATTATGCGCAAAAAATTCCTAGACTGACAAAAATTATCCAGGACTCAGTAATGAACACATGCAAAAGACTCCTCAACGGCACTACTCAAAACATCTCATTCAAACAATTTGTTCAAAATGGCTCATTTCGCAAAAAATTTTCAAAATTAGACAAAAACACAAAAACAGAATATATACAACACAAAAATCACAAAAAATTGAAAAAAAATACACATGTGTCCACACCCCCCAACCTAAACTCAACATTGTCCTCAATGGTGAAAAATTGAAGCACATGGACAAGGAATTCATGATTTGGAAATCCGTACACAAACATACTAACACTTATATACAACTAAACACAACATTTAAAAATAAAATAACAAAAATATCATGTGAAAGATGCTTCTAAACATAGAGGAAAACATTTCGAGAAAACTGTTAACTTTTGAAACTCGAACAACGTCTGCTTTTGCATGCATATTTTCAAAGATACACCATAAAACATGCTCAAATTTTGAGAAAAGAATATAGACATGCAAATGAACACTTTTCATGAAGAAAACATTTTAAAATTCAAATCGAAAAAGTGTGAAAACAGACATTGAAAACAGGTCACGTGCAGAATTTTAAAAACAGGGCACGCCTGTGACCTTTGGTCGAAGAAATACTCATAACTTTTAAACCACTGCCCGGAATTTTACGTTCTTTATACCGTTAGAACCGTATCGAAAAAACGATGAACGTAACATGGGCAGAAAAATTCATTTCTTCACCAATTAGTACAGTTTTTAGGAAACATTTGGCTCAACATTTTCAAAACAGGGCATCTTCACAAGGTTTGAAATAAAACTACAAAAAAAAAAAAAAAAAAAAAAAAAAATCAAAAACAAAAATACAACAATAATATATGCAATCCTAATATCTACAACTAACATGGAAACATATATACAATCCTAAATATCCACCACTAATCACATTACAAAAATCAATCCTAATCACTAGGCAAAAACAACTACTTTCCACTCTTAAGCTAAACATAATATATTAACTTGAAGTACAAGCTTCAGAGTACGAGATTGGACCTTCAATTTCGCCTTCGTAGGATGGTGTGGCTTCGTGGTTTGGTGTGTTGTGCATGGTGTGTGCCGCGGCTTTGTATCCCTGTTCCTGCGAGTATGTTGCTCGCTGATTTGAATTCACGGCGAATCTTGAAGCCTTCCCGCGAGTTCATACATGCAGCAAGGCGGGCACTTTCCCGCGAATCTGAGGTCGTGGTGAACTCCGCGAATTCTCTCCTTCTGGTCCGCTGGTTCTTTTCCGCGATTACTTCTTGCGCAAGGTATTTCTTCTTGATTCCAATCCTACACACACACACACAAAAACAACACCAAAACTACAAGCATATGCTATGCAGTTTATAAGTAGGGAGTATAACCCCCAAACCTATCTATTTTCATGCATCTCATAGCAAATTTGTAATATGGTAAGTGGATGAATATAGACTCAAGACTCCTAAACTAAACTAAACCTAAAAATAACGAAAAGAAATATGTTCATACGTGTAATGAAACACGTAATTCACTCGAAAAACAATCATGCAATGTATGGAAGATCGAAGGACTATCTAATGTGACATGATTTCTATCGTGGTTCTTCACTACCCACACCTTACCACTAGGTGTATCATTCCTTGCAACGAAAGGAAGCTCCTTGGATTGGCCTAACTTGTCCTTACGGACCCAAGCTTCCCTAACCTTTCTCACCTTTTTCCTAAGCATGCGTTCTCTATTTTTGCACAATTCAGCATATTTAACACATTGGGCCTTTTTGTGACCCCTAATATGGCAAAAATAACATGTAGGAGCAAAGTTAGAAAGACTACCTTTGTTGTCTTCCGCCGTTGCTTCGGCTTGCTTGTGGGCAACCTTCGGAAGGCTTGCTCCACTTTGGGTAGTGTGGGGCTTCTTGGTTGATTTTCTCTTGGCCCCTTTCTTTTCCAAAGCCTTGATTGGCAATTCGGCTTTGTCCACTTCCACAATGTAGTCACATATCACCACTTGTGATACCTTCAAGGCATGGTCTTTCTTGATGAGTTCTTCCTTCAAACCCTTCAATGCCTTGTCCCTCTCAAATGCTTCAACTTGCATCTTGTTCTCTTTCTGAGCGAATTCTACCTCTTGTTCTACCACCAATATGGAGAGCTCTTGTGCCTTCTTCAATGCCGAGTCTCTCTCCATCTCAAGTGAATTGACCTTCAAGACTAAGTCATTGTTTTGACTTATCAATTCCTTGCTTTGTAGGGCACCCTCTACTCCCATTTCCTTTTTACCTCCTAAATCAACTTCGAAATCCTCATCCTCATCCAATATGAGCAAAAGCTCATCCAAGTAATCATCTATACTCCTTGAGGATTCCACCGATTTTTCAACCTCTTTTCCTTCCTTTTCTACCCTTGGCTCTTCTTCACCCCTTAGCGAAACATCGCCAAGTTCACATTCTGAGCTGCTTGAGGAATCCACCGGTTTGATTCCTCCAAGAGTGAGACAAAAGAACGGGCTTGTTGATTTGTGGAGTCTTGGAGGTTCTTCTATTTCTTTTGTCTCTAAGAACCCGTCCAAATATTGTGCCAGCCAAGCTCCCAACCATTCTATGCGTTCTTCAAAGTCAAGCAACCGTTGATTAATGTTTTGTTGGTAGGCTTGCTCTTGGTCATGGGCTTCCTTGGCTTGCCCTTGGGAGTCTTCCACACATTGAGCCAACCAATTTGTACACATCTCTATGTGTTTTTCAACTTCCAGAAATCGTTGGTCAATGGCATGTCGGTATGCCTCTCCATCAAAGTTACTCCATTGGTGGTCTTGGTTCTCTTGATCATATCTAGCTTGATGGTTGTGGTGTTCATACGGATACGTGGACGGTACCTCTGGCATTCCCGACCATGGCTCTCCTTGCGGAACAAAGTCCGTGTGTCCATTCCACCCCAAAGATGGATAAACTGGTGTCGGTGCCTGCCTAGAGTGTGACACGAAAGTTGCCACTTTCCCATTCAATTCGGCCAATTGACTAATCAATGCTGAATTACCACTTTCCATATTGATCTATAATCTGAAACAACCAACAAACAAAACAAAATCAAATCGAACAAGATAGATTATGAACATTAAAAATAAAAATAACAAAAATGACTAAAACAAAGACTAGACCTACAAACGTATACTAATCCCCGGCAGCGGCGCCAAAAACTTGATCGCCGCAAACGTGGTACACGATAGTTCTATAAACTACCAGTAAATGATATGGCGTGCGAGTTTATACCCTTTCGCAAGTATACGAATCGTTTGCCACGTATAGTGGTTACGAGTAAGGGTTTCGTTCCCACGGAGGATGTGTTGTATACTTAAGTCGGTTCTACGCCTATGTTATAGTCATGCTATTTACACTATAAACACTAATTACATGCATAAAAATAAGGGAAGATGGTGGCAAGGCAAGTTAACTAACTAATGAGCTAATGATTACACTAAGAATGGTATGAATTAAATTACAACTAAATTATACTAAATTTAACTACAACTAAGGTTTGTCATTCCTTAGTAATTAATTTACCTAATCAACTAAGTTAACACTACACTTATCTAAATTAAATTAACTAACTTAATTAATTAACTAAACTAATCACCACTAATGCAATATTGGTCATGCAAGAGTGATTTTGAGAGTGAGGTGGTATGGGAATTAAGATGTTAGGAAGTGGTGTACAAGTTCAATCACCTAATTACTAAGTTGATTACAATTAAGCACATAGGTGGTCTTAAACCTTGAATAAAGACCAATACATAAATAGTCATACATGTATTATCTAAATTGTATTATATGTTAATCAATTAGTTAATTAAATCAACACATACATAACTTGAAGCTCAAACATAGATAATCAACAAATATCATAGATAATATTACAAGTACACCATATCCCAACATCAATAGTTTAGTTACACATATAATTACAAACTAAAGGAAATAAGAGAGAAAGAGAGACAACCCAATATCTTGGAGAAGTCTTCACAATAAATCAAACTCCTCTTGCTTTCCAAAGCTTGAAATCCACATGCAACCAAAGCTTACTAACTAAATAAGGTGGGTTGAGTGTTCTTGGTGTGCTTCTAGGTTATTCTAGCTATTTAGGAGTAATATATGACATATGAAGGTAAATTTGGATATTAGGGATAGTGTTTAGGGTTAGGAGAGAAGAATATATATATAGGGGAGTGTTTTGGGCGTGCAGAAAGGGCAGAGTCGGTCTGGTCGACGGGCTTGGATCCCCTGGCTCGTGGGTTCTTGCCCGCCGCCGAAAGTCACCGCGCGTAAAATGGACGTTCTCGCGAGTTTGTACCTTCTGGATGGCGGGAATAAAGCCGCCGCATGAACCCGCCGTAGTTTGGCGAGTTTGGACACTCTGGAATGCGAGAGAAAGAAGCCGCCCAACCAAGCTTGCAAGCTTGCACATCCATGGAAGTTGGTGGACTTGGAGGACATGCAAAACTTGTGCATGGAGGCTTAAAAATGGGTCCATCGTGTTCGGGAGGAGGAGGACAGCTGATCTGGGCGGAGTTTGGTTGGAAAAGGCTTCGAAAATTGGTCGTAATCGGTCAGAGAAGAAGTCGGGTCAGTCGGGTCACGGGTCGAGTCAACCGGGTCGTGGGTCGACCCGGCTGAAGGTTGAAGACGCCATGATGTCATCGTGACGTGGCCCTCTGCCAAAACGACGCCGTTTGCTTGCTGACGTGGCTGCTGCGCTGACCTTTGCTGGATAATTACAGGTAGCCCCCCTGAACTCTCCTCAAATCACAGAAATGTCAATACTTTCCCAAAATTTGCACTTTTGCCCCTGATTTCTCCATATTGACAATAATGCCCCTGAACTTCCCTAATTACCTGAAACACTTATTTATTCCATTAAATACCCAGTTTTACCCGAGAAACAAGTACAAAAATATAGGAAAAGGGGGCGCTAAATGTGAACATTTGGAGCGCGATCAGGCGGCATTCAGACCAGCCAGAAGTGCTTCATACTCTACTTCATTGTTGGTGGCCCTAAATTCGAATCTTAAGCAGTGGGAGGACTCGATCCCCTCTGGGTCAATCAACACGATTCCCACTCCGTAGCCATGTTGGTTGGAGGCTCCATTCACGAATAGTGTCCAAACGCTTGACTGGGAGGGCCATTCTTTCCCGGGAATTGGGACATTGTTGTCTGTCTGGGCAGCGGGCTCTCCCTTAGGATTGAAGTCGGGGTTTCCACTGAACTCCGCTATGAAATCTACTAGTGCCTATCCTTTGATTGCGACACGGGGCTTGAAAGTTATGTCATATTGGGTAAGCTCGAGGGCCCACAGGACTAGCCTGCTCGACACATCAGGCCACTGCATGAATTTTCGGAGAGGGAGGTTTGTGAGTACTGCTATCGAGTGGGCCTAGAGGTAAAGGCGCAGCTTGCGCGCCGCTATCACCAAGGCGAAGGCAAGTTTTTCCAATTGGTTGTAATTTCTTTCGGCCTTGCTGAGGGAGAGGCTTACATAGTAGATGGGTCTTTGGATCCCTCCCTGGCATTCTTTCACCAAAGCCGCGCTAGTCGCCGTGTCTGATACTGCGAGGTAGAGTTGTAGCACATCTCTCGGTAGTGGTTTGACAAGCAATGGGGGGTTGGCAAGGTAACTCTGGAGCTCTCTGAAGGCGCGCTCGCTCTCCTCATCCCACTTCATCCTTCTTCCCTTCTTAATGGCTTGGAAAAACGGGAGACACTTGTCGGTGGACCGTGATATGAATCTGTTGAGGGCAGCGAGGCGGCCAGTCAATCCTTGGACCTGATTTAAAGTAGTGGGGGATTGGAGCTCTAGTACATACATTTCATAATGTTGTGCCTAAACTTTTAAAATGCAAATGCTTGTTTTTGTTCTCACTTGATTAATCTCACACTTTACTTGTATTGGAAATGTTAGAAACTTTATTTTCTGGGATTGATCATTCTACAAGAGGTTGAAGACTTCAAGTTGCATTTTCTTATCTCTTTGTAATGTAGAATATCATTGTAGTCCCGTAGTTTCTATTTCTTGGTGAGGAATTAATGTGAGTGGTGGTTTTGTCACGAAATAGACAAAAGGGGAGATTGTAAGGTTCCCATTTGTTGATTGGCTCATTTCGTGGACAAACCACATGTTGGGGTTCTTTGTAAGGGTAGCCTAGGTATTGGTATTCTTGTTCGAAGCCCTTTGAAGCCCTTTGAAGACCTCGTCTTGATAAGCACCAAAGGTAAATTTCTATGTGCTTACTTGTCTTGAAGAGATAGTTGCACACACTCACAACTCATGCATATGTTTAATCCTTGTATGTTGTGTGTCTTATTTGTGTGCTTTAATGTTCTTTAACATCTCTTCTTGCTTGTTAGTTTGATTGCATCTTGCATATCCAATTGCCTTGTCATGCTTAGACTTAGGATTGCATTTTTGCATTAGGCACTCCCAAAAGCGCTCTACAGAAGCGCTGTACGAACAGCGCCCATTGAGCGCTGTTCAGACCTGATCGATTTTAATCGGTCGCTGTTGGGGCGTTGTACAAAGCGCTCTACGTACAGCGCCCCTCTGTTTTCTCGAGAGAACAGAGGTGGGGCGCTGTACAGGCGCTATACAGAAGCGCCCAAGGCAAAATATGAGGCAAACTTATCAAAACGACCACACTTTGATTTGGCCTCCTATATATATGCCACTTTGACTTTAGGTCAATTAATAGAGTTCATATTCAGATTTCATACTTAGGATATTTTTCAAAGAGAAGAAAAATTCCAAGAACTCATTTTTAATTACTCAAACACTTTTTCATGATCATCAATCATCATCTAGCATCATCCTTGATCTTCAAGATGTCATCTTGCATGGATTCTTCATCATACTTTGCTTGATAAGCTTTTCACTAATATCTTACATATTTTGTGTTTTTCTTAACAAGCAATCTCATTTTATTACTTGTATGATTTTCATATATCTTTTGATACAAGATTGAGATTAGTGTGATGTATGTTTAAGAAGTTGTATTGTGATAGCTAATTAGGTTTTGTGCTTAATCTTGATTAGCTAAACTATTTGACATGTCATTTAGTTTTTAATATCTAGGATTGTTCTAATTGCATATTAATCATCTTAGATAAGCATATAGGGTTTCCCTTGCTCTATGTTGCATTTGGATATTCATATATTCACTTAGGGTGTTATTCTCTTCATTGAGAAAGTAAGTCTTGTGTGTAGCTTTCGGGATTAGATTGCTTAGATCGCAAGCAAATTGGACTAGGTTCACTCATATCGGGATTAGGTAGGTGTGTGATTACTTCCGGGATTAGGTTGTAATCGTTTACACATTTAGTGGATTCGAGGTTCGACTGTGGCTTACTTACTAGCCCGTGGTTTTTCCCGTGAGGGTTTCCACGTAAAAATCAAGAGTTATTTAATTTCCGTATTTTATACTTGATTTCTTGCTTTATCTATTTAGGGGTAATTTCGTAATTTTGACTTAACACGAAAAATTGGGTAATAAGCTTAAAATCTATTCACCCCCCCCCCCCCCCCCCCCTCTAGATAGTTTTATACACACCGTGCTATAATTTGTTTCAACGTCCTCCGAATCTTTCTTGGTGGGGATATCCTCCTGAAGGGGTGTGCCCTGTTTGGGGGAAGCGAAGGTAGACGGTAAGTGGACCAGTTCGGAAGATTGCTCCTAAACTTGGGAACCGGTTCCTTTTCCCTTCTTTGGTTGTTATCCCCCTTCAGTCGCTTGCTCGAGCGTGACTCATCATGCTCTATCTTGATACAGTATTGCTCATCTAGCTGCACTTGCTCTAAAGCGCGGTTGTATACCTCCTGGTATGTTTCAGGTTTGTCCTTACTGAAGGAACGCCACTGTTTCCCTACCCAGAGGTTTTTTCAGAAATTGGTGAGGGTTTCCTTTTCAGTGAACACCCCCATCTGAATGACTTCCTTGTGGAAGCGCTCCACGTAGGATTTGAGCTTCTCTCCTCTCTCCTCTCTCCTAGACTATGTATTGTAGCAGGATCGGGTCCTTAGGCGATGGCTTGACACCTGGAATTGAGCACAGAAGTCCCTTGACAACTTGGTGAACGAGTTGACACTCCCTGGGGGAGTTTCCTGAACCATGTCTTGACAAAATCGATGAGAGTACATGGGAACATCCGGCACATAACCCTCCGGGAGGCGTTTTGCACCTCCAACTGCTGCACAAAAGACTCTAAGTGGCTTAAGGGGTCTTCCATGCCTGAATACACCTTTTCTGGCATCCTGAATTTTGGGGGGAGGGTAGCATGCCGAACTTCCCTTGATAGTGGAGCATTCATCTCCCCAAGAGGGTCCTTCTTCAATCCCTTGTACTTAACCTTGTCTTTCTCTAGTTCCGCTAGGCGCTTGGCCATCTTCTTTATCTGCTATTCCATGCGACCTTGTCCCCTTTCACGAGATTGGGCCTCTGCTTCTCCTTCTCTGGCAGCGGTCCCGGAGGCAGCCGGCACTTCATGCCTGGCTCCTTGGCCCCGCCTGGGAAGGGGGGGCTGGGGTTCCTACTCCTATTATGCGTGGTCTCCGTCCGGCTCCCGGTGCCAGATCTTTCCTTAGCTCCTGTCGGGGCAGGGCAGGGCAGGGCGGGCTTGGTGGCCTACCGGAGATGGTGAGGATCTAGGCGCTCCAATCTTTGATCGAGCTTTTCGGGGCTCTAGAGCATTCGTCTTTGGTAAGGTTCCTGTGGGGCCTAGCCTATCGAAGACGGCTTTGGAGGGGCCCAACCTATCAAAGACAGGTGCCCGATTGCTAGGACCTGCTCCATCATGATGTGAACCCAGTAACTCCTGTCGCAGTCCCTCTAGGAAATTTGTGACATGGCGGTTGAAAGTGTTTTGCTGGGGCGGTCCTAGCTAGGGGGGAGCTCTGGTTGCGGCCGCATTGGTTGGAGCCTAACCTTCCGCCTGCAGTTGTTGGCCTCGCATTGGAGTACTCTTCGAGGATTCAGCTCCGTGGGTGGCAAGGAAGAAGCGAGGCCTAGATGGGTCTGCCTGGTTTTGAGATGATCTTAACCTCATATTTGCTGAAGTAGTTGGGATGCTTTGAGAAAAGGAAAAAATAAACTGCGTGTGAGTTTCCCACAGACGGCGTCAAACTGTTAGAGGTTGAGTTTGTGTATATAGGGGTGTGACAAGTGCAATTTTACCACCGCGAAGGAGGGATCTTTTTATTCTTTAATGATGGAGTACATTATGAGCCATTACATGCGCTATAATTGGCTATTACGGCGAAAGAAAATTGAATGGACGTAAGATACACTAACTAAATGGGAGCTAACTCGTGAGGGTTTTAACTAAGCTAGGTAGTAGCCAAATAAATCATGCCCAAGAGCTTGGGTCAGGCGGGTTAGTAGCCAAGTAGGACACACATTGGAGCTTTGTTTAGGCGAGGTAATAGCCAAGTAGATCACACATAGGAGCTTAGGTTAGGCGGGATAGTAGCCAAGTAGATCACACAAAGGAGCTTGGGTTAGACGAGGTAGTAGCCAAGTAGGATGTCTCGGTTTTCAGAGGCCAACCGCTTATCCTTGGGACGTAGGGGTATTTATAATGTCTCTAGTAGAGGGGTAGGTGGGGGTAGGCCGTTTAGGTGGGAATCCTTGATTCCATCCCCACCGTTCCCTCTTACCTATGATGATGGTAGCTAGGAATCGAGGATTAGGATTGTGCCACCAGGGCTCCTCCTTTGCAGGGACCCGAGCTTTGGTAGGTGGGAGCCCTAGTCCCTAATAGCCAAATAGATCATATATAGGAGCTTGGGTTAGGCGGGATAGTAGCCAAGTAGATCATGCATAGGAGCTTGGGTTAGGCAAGGTAGTAGCCTAGTAGGATGTCTCGGTTTTCAGAGGCCAACCCCTTATCCTTGTGACGTAGGGGTATTTATAGTGTCTCTAATAGAGGGGTAGGTGGGGGTTGGCCATTTAGGTGGGAATCCTTGATTCCATCCCACCGTTCCCTCTTGCCCATGATGATGGTAGCTAGGAATCGAGGATTAGGATTGTGCCACCAGGGCTCCTCCTTTGCAGGGACCCAGGCTTTGGTAGGTGGGAGCCCTAGTCCCTAGGGCGTAACTGGTGGGCATGATCCCAGCCCCTACTTTTGAGCGGGGTCGTGGTAGTTACACTCCTTGAAAGGTCTTAATCGTTCCACCTAGGCCTTAGGTCCATGCAGGCATTTCTCGAAGGCTAATATGGCGGACAGGTGGTGTTTCCAAGGGTTTTGATTGGCCGGATGGGTCATTATTGTAGGAGGAAGTCGTTGTCAAAATCTGGCTTAGAGGGGGACAATGTCAACGCCTATCCCGTTGCACACTGTCAGGCCCTTTCTTCCACCATTTCCTTCTTCATGCTTGCTATGTTTCTGCGAGTATTTAGCTGGGGAAACAGAGTATCCCCTTTCATGTATGGGATAGTTGACTTCCACTAGGGCTGAGATGGAGTATGGTTCCACCGTTGATGCAGCGTGGCCAGCGGATGATCTCGACCGTAGGCTGCTTGTCTTCCCCTATTTGTGATTGCTATTTCTAATTAATGGGCTGGTGCTGTGGCTTTGCAGTTGCTCCCAGTCCCTTCTTTATCCCATGTGAGCTAAGGTGAGGGCTGGCGTCAGCCCTTCCGGAGTAGGGGTTGCTAGAGAGTTCCAAGGAGTTCTTCTAGAGGGGGGGTCGTCCAGGTTGTAGGAGTGTGTTATGAGGGACTGGATAGGCACTATTTAGGATGGCTTCTTGCCGGGTTGCTGGCTGGGAGCGGGTCCTATACTGGAACATGTAGTTCCTCTCATTAGGCGTTCAAGGGGAGCCGGGTCATCGATGGACCGTGTCTTGGAGGCGAGATCCTGGGTGGACCAGGTTTTCCTTCTTAATAGGCATTCTAGGGGAGCATCCCAGATCTCAGTTGAACCGCACTTAGACCCGGTGTGTCCTAGAGAAGGCGCGGCACATGGAGGACTGAGTCTTTCTTCCCAATAGGCGCTCTAGAGTGACCGGGGGTGCTTCCGTTGGGGGATGCTAGGGAATGGTGAGGTCCTTTAAATGGAAAAGCTCTTCCTTGAATTAATTGCCTATTTTCCCGGTTAACATATAATATTAGTAAAAGATCATATATAATTCGTTTTATCGATGATAAACACGTAATGGGAATACATGGGAGACTTCCAGTTGTCATGGTAGGAAGGTTAAAACATAGTTGGCGATGGAGATCTTGTGCATGTTGATAAATGGAAAATAGAACTGTAGGGTTTTTGTTTTAAGTTGCCCCCCTTTTTTCTGTCAAGTATCATGTTCTCTATATAGGTCCCATTTCTTGCTGTGCACTCCCCTTAATTCGGTCCAGTGGCTTAGTGATTTACGGGAGGTTTCGTGGCGATAGGCGAGAAGATTGTAGGATTGATTCAAGAAATCAAGTGATCCCTTTTTTGGCAGAATTTGACAGAGTTAACTTTGCTTTCAAGTAGAACTCTTGAATGGCGGGAATGAGTCAATTTCCTTGTTATTTAAATGTCAACGTCTTACTGTCTTTCTCTGTAACTTGATCTTGGCATACCTGATCCTACCTTGATAGTTTGTTAATCTAACATTCTTACTGCTTGGTTGGCTAGCTCTAGGAGGGATCGGGGTACATAGGTGTCCTACCTCCTACTGGATAATGGTATCGGTGTATCGGGGTATCGGGATACCGGGTTGGTGTGGGAACGGGGTAATAGGATTTTGTAGTAGTGGAGTCCTTAGGAACTTGACTTCTGTGTTTCATAGTACCTTGGAGTCTATAAGGCCTTGATCTTGATCTAGATTGGTAGAAGGCGTACCCGGTCAATTTAGTGGCGGGGTACTGGGATGTTCTTCTATGATGCCTTTATACCTCTAATATTCTCTAGTGTGGATGGAAAATTCTTCTTTGAACCCTTGCCATTTTTAGCGGTTAGCAGTTATTAATTATAAAATGAATCAATCAAATCACAAATAACCTTAGATATCAAACTAATCACAATACAACACTCAAACATGTGAGAAACTAGAATCATAAAAAACTAGTTCATATTTGTCTCTAAATAGACTTGATTAGATTTGATTTGAAGCTATCATTCTCAATAGCATTCACCATACATACACATACATATAGAAGAAGAAAACCCAAGGTAATTGAAGGTTTAAAAAGATGAAAACACAAAATTTAGTCAAATACTTAAGAATCACGAGCTGGTTCGGTTTTGAGGGCAGATCCACTATAAAACTCAATCAAATAGCTACAAACTATCTTAGAAAAGGTAGATGACTTGATTACGAAGATTCTCCAACTTGAATCACTCAATTCGGAGTCCGAATGAGAAAGTTATGGTGTTTGGAAGGTGAGAAAGTAGGAGAGAAAGTTTTTGCACATATGTTTTCAATTTTTCTTCTTGAAATGAAATGGGAGGGAAAGGAGATATTTAAGAGATGAAGGAGAGGGAATTAAGTGGCCAATCAAAAGCTACCACATCATCACCCCGTGTGAAGCACGTGAACCTCACGGGGTAGAGAGGTGCATGGGCCGTGAGCCTCACGCACCCCTCATGGGCTCCTCCCAAAATGGCCTTTGGCCATTGCTTGCTTCCCTTGCGCTCCTCTCGCGTTCTTTAGCCATATTCGAGCCTCTGAACTCCGAATTTGAATCCATCTTTGGATTATGAACCGTGACTCTCTCACGCACAAGGATGACTATGAAACTTTGACAAAAGGTTGTGAATTCGACTCGATACACGACAAAGACAACACATCGTATGAGAACGTAAAGTAGCATAGCTTCCTAGTTTGGACTCGAAACCTAGTGAGTGAGTAACCGAAATAACTGGGACTCAATAAGGAATCATATGAGATCATATTCAAGAACAAAAACAATAAAACAAAAACAAATAAACACAAAGTCACACAAGTATGCCATTTCCTAGAGATAGTCCTAGAACATGCAATTTCACAATGTTTATCAAATTAAGTCTAATGCATGTGCATACTTCAACAAGTGTGTGAATGTGTTATACCAATGGTGTACAACTATGTAGGGACACATATGAATGTCATGTGTGTGTGTGCCTAAGCCTTGTAAGAGGAATGAGGTCTAATATACCTTTGATGAGCAATGTAAATTATTCCTCTTTGAAGACACCATCTTACATGAAAAGTTGCAAAGTCTTTCTTGAAGCTCTAATAATCAGTGTTCTAGTAATCGCTAGGCGCTAGTCGGGCGGTGGACTAGCGCCTAGCGCCTAGGCGGCCTAGTCGGCGCCTAGGCGGATTTCTAGGCGGCCGGTTTTTCACTTGCTTTTTTTTGTGATTCCCACCTATAAATTCAATATTAAAACTCATATTATGACTAAATTCAATCAAAATAATCAACATCTAGTCAAAATCCACACAAATAAAATAATAAATATAGTAAAAAATTGTCAATTTTACAATTCACATTTCACAATACAATATCCCAACAACAAAATCATCAAAATAATAAATATTAAATAGAGTCCAAATCCACAAAAAAGCGAATGAAATCCAATCACAAAGTCCAAGTTTCAAACATTCAAAGCTTCAAACAAACATCAAAATCAAATCAAACTATCTAAGATTGAATTTCTAATGCTTCATCTTCTACTACATATTCATCTAATTGAAAAACAACGTCATCATCGGATTCAAACTCAACGTTTTCTTCAACCGCCTCATTGTCGGATTGAAAATCATCTTCAAGATCTCTCATTTCACCATCATCTAGCCCCGAACCGAGCTCGACTTCATCATCTCCATCATCAACAATCCATCCTTGTGCATTACTGGCATCATTTGCTAGTAATATATCTATCTTTTTATCGGTCCCCCTTTTTCTTTGTTCCATCAATCTAGAATTAAATTGGACATACACTAGATTGTTCAACCGATTCGTATCTAATCGATTCATTTTCTTCGTATGTATCTACATCAAAGTAAAATAAATAGAAATTTAAAATTAAAAGTAACTTCCTAGGTAAGTAGTTATCAATATTCAATATACTAATAAAGTAATAATCTATAAATCTATAAATCTAATATAGTAACTTATCCCCTCAAACGTGCTCCAATTTCTTTCACAACCGGATGAACTAGTCGTTAAGGAGAGGATCCTTTTTGCTATTGTTTGCAAGTTTGGTGTTTCGGTTCCATAGTTAGTCCACCAAGTTACTACATCAAAATTCAAAAATTGCAAAATACATAAGCTTTAAAAAAAAAATTAAAAATACTAACTACTGAAAAGTAAAAAGTAAAACAAATGAAACAATTAAACTTTATTTTGTTTGCCTAGATTGTAGAACTCATCATTCTTCTCACATCCTTTCAATGCCAATGGCCTTCCAAAAGGACCTTCCTTGTTCAAATACTTCCCAAACTCAATATTCACGAAGAGGTTTTGCTTTTCAAGGTCATTGGGATATAAAATCTCCGCAAAAGTACAAAACCCACTAGAAACTTCTGTAGTATAAATGCTTGAACTAGGCTCATTGAAGAAATAGTAGGGATTTAATACGTAGGCCACCAAATGCAATGGAGAATCAAGCCGACCTTTGGATTTCTCATCAATAATCCCAAAGATCGACTGATAATTACTCTCAACATTTTTCAACCCCTCTCTAATCTCTTCCTTAGCTTTTTTTAGCTCCCCATATAAAAACCCCATAGATGGCTTTTGGTCCCCATCAACTAGTCGAAGCACCCTCACTAATGGAGAAAAAACCCTCAAACAATATTTCACACCATTCCAAAACACTATACTCAATATAGTGTTGTAGGCCGCTTTCCCCTTAACACTCTTCGACCATTTACATTTCTCCCACTCGGTGCTAGTAAACATTGCTCTCAACTTATCTTTTTTCTCTAACAAAGATTGCAATGTTAAGAAAGCAGAAGCAAACCTAGTAACTCCTGGTATCACTATATCCCTCTTCCTTGTAAAAGTCCTCATTAATGCCAATGTCGTGTGGTGGGCATAAATGAAGATAGTGAGACTCTTGGCTTCATCAAGTGTATTTTTGAACTTTGGTAACCTGCCAATACCTTCAAGCATGAGGTTCATGGTGTGAGTAGCACATGAGCTCCAAAATATAAATGGCATCTTCAACTTCAACATCTTCGCCGCAGCCATATTATTGGAGGCATTATCGGTCACCACCTGAACAACATTTTTAGGGCCAACTTCTTCAATTGCACTTAACATATATTTAAAAATGTTTTCACCTGTATGTGCCTCAGCGGAGCTATCTTTGGAGGAAAGGAAAGTGGTGCCTTCCTTACAATTCACACACAAATTCATAATGCTCCTCCTTTTCCTATCTGTCCAAGCGTCCGTCATAATTGAGCACCCATTAACTTTCCATGATTGTTCTTGTTTTTTAAGTGCCTCTTTGGTTGTTTCAAACTCCTCCTTTAGTAGTGGTTCCCTCAATTGCCATTGAGTTGGAGGTTTGAAGCTTGGTCCAAATCGACCAATGGCCTCTACCATTTGCAAGAAACAATCATTATCAATGGCATTAAAAGGAATACCCGCTCGATACACCCATTTGGCCACATATTTTTGAGTAGCATGTGTCCTCTCCTTAAGGATGGTATCGTTGAGGGATTGTTGCTTCATACTCTTTCTAGAGACAGAGGAATCTGGGTTGATAGTATTAGCAAATTGATCCATAGGGCCAAGAAACTTAGGGGTTTTCCTTGGCCCTAACCCTTCTATTTCCTCTAAATCTTCTTCACTACCAACATTCACCGTAGCTCTTAAATCTTCTTCTTCCTTTTTCTTATTTTTTTTCTTGTTTTTTCCATCCATTATTGCTTGTCTACACCTTAGTTGGTTATCCTTTGATGCCTTTCGACATGGCGCAACATTTCCTTATATGTTGGCAACATGTTCTTTCAAACAATAAACCCCCCCAGAAAACACCTTTTCACACAAAATGCATTTCACTTTATCTGGATTCTTCTCATCAATCAAAACTCCAAACTCCCACCCAACATCATTTGATTTTCATTTTTTTTCCGATTCCTGAAGTGGCATTAGAGGCAGTCGAAGATGAATTACCGGTGGGATTAGGGACAGTATTACTACCGGGCTCTGAAGTCATGTCTAAACTCTAAACTCTAAATAAGTAAAGAGTAAATTCTGTTCTCTGAAATCAACATATGGCAGCAATTACAATTTATAAAACAATAAAAGTAAACACTAAAAGTCTAAAACAGGGCAAGTAAAAATGTAAAATAAAAAGCAACCCCAAGTCTCCAAATAGGCAAATAGGCAAATAGCAATTACAGATTTACAATCACAGCAATTACAAAATAATGAAATATGAGTATATGACATGCATAAAGTATAAACTATAATGTATAATGTATAGGCAAAATATGACAGCAATTACTCAATTAGTAATTCAAATGTATGTGACATGTATAAATGTATAAATGTATAATGTATCATTGACTCATTGTATTGTAATTTGTAAATTTGTAATTAACTAATTTGTAAATAAGTAAATATCAGTATATCACTAAATCAGTAATTCAGTATAGAACAAATCCACATGAAACTCAAAGTGACAAAACGGTTGAAGCAAAGTTAAAGCAACTGCCAAGCTTAATCAGTAAATCAGTAAACTAAACATATACAAACGCATTGCACTAAGCCACTGAATCAGTAAACACTAAACAGATACAAACGCATTGCACTAAATCAATAAATCCAAACTTAATCAAACAGCAGCCATAAAGAAATTAGTCAAATTATTGAAATCTCAAATAAATAACCCTAAAAATCTAAAAGAGTAATAGAAGAAGAAGAAGTATAAAACATTAAAATTTAAAACTAAAAAAGAAAACTAAACAAAGTAACAAACCCTAGATGGTGACGATGAACAGCACACCGGCGATGGAGGGAGGCTCCTTCTGGCGATTGGCGGTGACGAACAACGACGGTGTCTGGTCGGCGATTGAGAGAATGAGAGGAGAGAGTTGATTTTGAGATGGGATTTTTTGAAAGTGTGTCTGAGCTCTTACGATTGAAACTTGAAAGAAAGAAGGAAAGGGGATTTTGTTTAGGCTTTTAGTGTTTTTAACCAAAATGGCGCCGTTTTTTTTAAACCGAATTAAAACAAAAAAATCAGTCTGGGCGGAATCAACGACTTTGACTCTACCTAGACCCGATTAATCAGCCAAAAATCGGCCACATCACCCGATTTCTTCCAGACTGCCTAATCCCACCGATTTTGCTCAAAACAGTTCGCCTGTCCGCCGATTCCGCCTGTATGGCCGCCTAGGCGCCCGCCTAACCCGCATTTTCGAACACTGCTAATAATCATCAATTTAAGACAACTAGACAGTACAAAAGAAACATTGTTTTGATATGGAATTCATGTCAACACAAACCAAAATCCTAACAAGGGGGTCTCCCATCAACCCATTTAACCGCAAGGTCAGCCCTAAGGCTTAGGTGGAGAAATCCCAACCCTCTAGGGCGTGTGCCGCAGTGGGCCTAGGATGAAGGAGCGGTGAGGATCATACCAATGGCTCCTACGCTGGAGGACCCTCCTCACCTACCACATCCTTGACACTCTATAAATACCTATACTATTGATGAGTAAAAGGTTGGACCCTTTCTAGACTTAAGGGAGAAAAGAGAGAGCTTTGCTAAAATAGAATGACTAGTCTCCACTTTGAGGCCAAAGAATGGTGTAATCCTTGCTACTATAGAACGAATGGTCTCCTAGATAGGAACCTTAGCTCCATTGTGAGATCAGAAGAATTGTACACCTTTCCCCATCTACAAAAATTGTAACCTAACCTTGATAAATGAGAAGTGTCATATTTTTATTCATCTATATAAGAATTCGTACCTCGTCTACATAACGTTCCATGAGTCATGTCCACCCCTAGTCACGACTGGTACCAGCACCCTTAGGAATCGATCTCGGCTCGCTATTGGCAAAGCCTGGTCTACGTAAGGCAAAGCCCCTGCTACCTTCACCCTTACGCTTTTAAGTCGGTACCCTTACCACGGTAGAACTGCAACTAGGCTGTCATAGTCCACGTCGGAGCCCCTCTGACTGCGGAGCACTTCTCCGTCCGGTTCAAGTGTTATCCGGGAACTGACACCCAATTTCTAAGATAACACAAGTAAATCTTGTACGACTAGGAGATAGATTTCCTTATTAGTTTAAACTCCCTGTAATTCATATAAATAGACCATAATAGCTAGGTTATTAGGTGTAGAGCAAAATAGAAAATACTAGAGAGATCTCAAAGTGAGCATTGGGTGTAATCGGGTTTGGGGTATTATTTAGAGAGAGAATCCTAAGTGTGTGGTTGTAACAATTTACTACATATTAGAATTTTCTCTTGTCGTCCTGACGGCCATGGTTTTTTTCTTTGATTTGGATTTCCACGTAAATTCTTGTGTTGTGTGTGATTGGATTTGATTACTTCTTTTCATGTTATCTTTTCTTTGTTATTGTGTTTGTTTGTGTTCTATTTGGCAACGTTTCTGCGCATATAGTGACGTTTGTTCGCTAACATAATCTAGTGATAGATCAGTAATTTTTTTATTCTAAAGTTTGTCCGGTCTCAGGATTTCTCCCCTATTTCCGTTTTCGTTTTCTGAAAACAATTTTGAATTCACATTTGGTAACCTTTTTTTTCATTTTGTTTTCAAAATAATAAAGAAACCACGGAAAAAAAAAACTAGTGTTAAAATTGGAAAACACATCAAACATGGTTTCTTTGTTTTTCAATATTTTTTTTAAGACACTTTTCTTCTTCTTCTTCTTCTTCTCCTCCTCCTCCTTCTCTTCTTCTCTTCTACCTTTTCTCCTCCTTTTCTTTTGTTAACTGCCGAAAATGGCAGGGATCAAAGAAGAATTTTCCACCGCCCTTGGAAATTGAGTCTGGCTAAAAGCAACAACGGGAGAGGTACCCGGGAACCCTGCTTACCTACAGGAAGGTTAGGGTATGGACTTCTATCCATCCCGACCAGGTCCAAAACCTCCAGGACCAAGAAAGCATCAAGGAAACCTCGAAGACAAGGCCTTAGAGACACTACTATCACGAGATCCTAGCGCCTGTCTACCCCTAGGTATCCCAGTAGCCCGATACCCGGTAACCCGATATTTTCAAACATCATTTAAAAAGATCCAAGAGGAAGGCGGGGTACCTGAAGTATCCTGAACCACTAAGCTCGTGGCAGACACTTAGCAAATTAGCACTAACATCCCAGTACGCTGACCACGCCTAAAGTAAGAAGCGGGTACCCCAAACAGCAAATCCAGAAGGAAGACAAGCATTAAAACACCATCGTTCAAGATAGAATATTACACGCATTCCCGCCATTCAAGAGTCTCATTCAAAAGCAAAGTCAACTCTTTCAATTCTAAATGGAAACCATTGATTTCGGGGATCGGATCCCCGGGGAGTTCGTGGATCACCAAGGAAGGATCCGTAAATTGCTAAAACCCTAGACCAAAATTCTAGAAGTGCAGGGCAAGACACGAACCTATATATTCATCGCATGATACAGAGAAAAGGGAGAGGCCAAAAACCCTACCTGACGTTTTTCCACTTATCGACAGGCACGAAAAGCTCCATCGCCATTACCCACCAAGTTTATTTTTGCTTCTTTGTTCATATAATGATAGTAATGTTATTGATTGACTGCAATCTTACTATATGATATTCTGAATAAAATAAATCGAGTGTTCATTCCACCATATATTAGAATCCTTCTTTTCTTACTACTATCACACACCATTCTTAGTAGATCTTTAGGAAGCAAAATGGTATCGAACTACCTGATACCCCGCCGATCAAGATCTATCCCGATCTTGGTCTTCCTTAAATTGTTAATTGGAAATTTCACCCCAGTGACAATTTTCGGTTAACACTTTGGCGCCGTCTGTGGGGAACGAACTCCCCACCCTTAACAAGCTACCAAGCTCTACCTAGAAGAAGTAGAAGATGAGGCTTCGGTCCTCTCAGGGGCAGCCCGCCACCTCGGGACCCCATTCCCTCGCTTCCACCCAAAGGGAAAAGGAAGGGAGCAAAAAGCCAGATCTCGACACTAGTTCCACCGCCTAATCCCAGATCAACACCACAGGACCCCACAGTCCCAAAAGCAACTCGGGATGCCATGGAACAACATGCCGCTGCCTATGTGGAAAGCGTCCATCTTCGGATGATTACTCAAGGAATACCCTTTAAAGCACCCAGATTTACAGAGGGGGCTGGACCAAGTACCCGGGTACCGGTCTTTGACAGACTCGGGCCGCCTTTACCAGTGTAGGATCACCTTGGAGATTTTAGACCTCGACTGGTGAAATCGGCTGTCGACATCCCGCCTAGAAGGATCCAACCAACAACAAGGCCGGTAGCAGAAAGAAAGGATCCACAGCCCGATGCAGGTAGCAGTACTGGACCCAGGAGGAACCAACGGGGTACCCAGACTTGAGGGGAGGAGCGCAAGGAACCAACTGTGGAATCAGAGACTTCGGACAATGAAGACTTTGTAGCCCGATCCAGACACTCGAGGAATTAAAGAAAGGGAAACACTGGGGTACCTAGAAAAACCCCTTGGGGGAAATGAATGCGCCTTTCTCCAAAAGGATTCGAGAAGTTGAGTTACCCCCTAAATTCAAGATGCCCACCGAGAAGTATTCCGGATCGGAGGATCCCGTGAGTCATATAGAGAGCTTTGTCCACCAGATGGAAATCGAAAATGCTACCCGGTCAGCTATGTGCAGGATGTTCCCTTCCACTCTGACCGATTGTGCGAAGACTTGGTTCAGAAAGTTGCCTCCAAGAAGTGTGGATTCTTTTACAAAGCTCACTATCGACTTTTGTGCTCAGTTTCAGGGGATCAAGCCTCGCCCCAAGGACCCTGTCCTATTGCAATATGTAATCTAGGAATGAGGTGAAACACTGAGATCTTACGTAGAGAAGTTTCATAAGGAAGTGATCCAGATGGGAGTTTTTGCTAAGAAGGAGACCCTTGCCAATTTCAGAAGGAACTTGTGGGCAAGAAGTTGTTTCAGTCATTCGCCAAACACACACTTGAGACCTACCAGGAGGCCTATGAAAGGGCGCTGAAGCAGGTGGACATAGACGAGCAGCTCCGAGTTAAGGTTGAACATGATGAAGCCCGAACATCTAAGCGGCCTAAGAAGGAATCCCCTAAATCGGCACCTGCAAAGAAATTCCATAACCCTCCTCCGAATCGATCGACGTATAGGCCACCTCCTCCTCAGCACCAGGAAAGATACCCAACTAGAAGGACTCTTCCCTGAGTAACTCCTCCACTTAGAGAAGTATCCCGGGTATCAACTGAGGAAGACTGGTACAACCACTACACTCCTCTCAATGCCTCTCGGGAAACCATATACCTGGCTATTCGTGATAAAGGCTTACTCAGGAAGCCCGATTCGATAAAGGTCCTAGCTGATCAAAGAAATCTTTACAAATACTGCGACTTTCATGAAAATGTCAGGCATAACACATCTGAATGTTATAGCCTCCGTAACCAGATTGAGGGATTGGTAAGAGGAGGACTTTTAGTTGAATATTTGCAACAAGTGCGAGACAGTATCAAGGTGGGAAATGAGGTGCAGAGGGAAATGCGAGATGCAGAAGAAAGGAGGAAGGACAAAGGAAAGGACTTAATGCAACAAATTTAGGTTATTCATACTATCAGCGGAGGCCCAACTCTAGCAGAGACTTCCAACAATTCAAGAAAGAATCATGCTAGGAAGATCCCAAGGCTCACCACTGGCCAAGATGTGTTTCGGGTATCCAGAGGATCACGAGAATATCCCCGTTCTGCTGCTCAGATTCTTTTCACTAAGGATGATGCTTACAACACAGTACAGCCCCATGACGATCCCATGGTGATCACAGTACATATTGCCAATTGCCGGGTCCACCGCATCCTGATAGACACCGGAAGTAGTGTGGATGTCTTGTTCAAAAGAGCATTGGAGAAACTCAACCTTAAGAACCCCTGCTACAATAGTTGCACTACACCTTTATATGGATTTGTAAGGTTGATAATTAGTGTTGGCATTAATTCCATATCAAAACGTGTTTATCTTGTAATGTTTAGTGGTTAGTAATTGAAGAATTTTGAAGACGAAGGACGTCTCAACCACAACTCATTCAAGAAGCCGGCTTTTAAGAGATTCGGGCATTATTGGTCGACAAAGGTATTCAAGGACCTCTTATCTCTTACAAGGCTAGGCACACACTCACACATATCATTCTTGTGTGTTCCTTCATGATTTAATTTCATTTACATATCACTTTCACACACTTGGCAAAATATGCTCATGCATTCATATGAAGTTAATAAACTTTGTGTTTTGCATTTTCTAGGACTATGTCCGGAAACTAGCATATGTGTGTGTCTTTGTGTTTGTATATTTCTGTATTTTGTGTTTAGGACTTTAACATGTTCTTATTTAATGCCTTATTGAGTTCCGATTGTTTCGGTTACTCATTCATAAGGTTTCGAGTCCAAACAAGTTGACTACGCTACTTTTCATTCTCTTTCGTTGAGTTGACTTCATCGATGATTTCCGAGATGATTTCTCAACCATTTTTCAAAGTTGTGTAGTCGTTGTCGTGCATGAGAGATTCATGGTTCATAATCAGAAAACAGATTTGAAATCGGAGTTCGGACGCCCAAGATACGGGCTGAAGAACCGAGGGAGCGCGCGAGAGGACAGCCCAAGCCGTGGGCCACGTGGGCTGGCCATGGGCCCCACGGCCTGGAGCACTCTCTGCTCCCGTGTGGGCCACGCGCCCCCCACAGCCAGGGGGTGACATGGCACCACGTGATTGGCTCCCTTGGCCTCTCTCTCTCCTCCTATTTCTTCCCTCTCTCTCTCCATTTTGAAATTCAAGAAGAAAAGTTTCAGCTTTCCCGCAATACTATCCTCTCCAATTTTCAGATTTTCAAAACACCATATCTTCCTCATCCGGAGTCGGATTTGAGTGATTCAAGTTGGAGAGTGTTCATATTTGAGTCCTCTAACATATCCAAGTGGTTGGGTGGCTGTTTGATCATGATTTCAAGTGGTTGAACACTGATTTCCGAACCAGCTGCAGAATCCGAGGTAATGGTCTCAACTTTGGGATTTCTTGCTTTTTGACCTTCCATTTGCTTGGGGTTTCTTCTTCTATATCTATGTTAATGTTTGGTAAAAGCTATTGAGAAAGATAGCTTGATTATCATTCTAATTGAAAGTCAATTTGTGGACTAATGTTGACTAGATTCTATGATTCTAGGTTTTACATATGTTTGTGAGTTGTATTGTGATTAGAATGGCATCTTAGGTTGTTTGGAACTTAATTGAATTAATTTTGTGTTAAAATGACCTTGAGATTTGATTTGATCCTTTGATTGATAAAATCTAGGATTTGTGTATTTGTTTGTGATTTAGAGAATATAGGTTTTGATTGATGTAAATCTCAAAACCTTGCTCTATATTTTTGTCTAGTATATTGATTGATTTTAATCTCATATATCTAGCATTTAATTGTATATTGATAGTATCTTGAATTTGTACCTCATGAACATATTGTGATTCAAGTGTTGTGTGTGTGAATGAGACTTTGAATGTATGTGTTAGGTGTTTCACATGCTTAGGTTTCTATTCATGTATTTTGCATCTAGACTTGATTACTTGTGATATCACATGTTTAGGTCTAGTTGTGCCATAGAATGTATTGATCACATGTTCTATGTTGTATCGATTGTTTGCATCATTTGCATTCACATGATCACACTAGGAAGTCCTTCTAAAGGCATGAAGTCTTGGTTAGAGTCGGGGTGACTCGGATAGCCAAGCAAGAAGTCTTGCCTAGAGTCGGGATGACTCGGATAGGTAAGCAAGGAGTCATGGCTAGAGTTGGGAGGACTCGGATAGTCATGCATGGGAGGCTCCCTAGAGGCAAGAGTGTCTTGGATAGGGAGTTGGCTATTGTATTAGTAGGCCTAGGCGTATGGTTAGACATAGACTCCGATAGAGCGGGGTACACGGAAGGTGTATGCACTCTTGAGGAATTTCTAATCTACCATCGATGTTGGTTGTGTGTGGTGTCCAATATATGGTGGTTTCGCATCATTGAGGGATTTCACACTTTCCAATAGGGTTGGGTAGGCTTAGACTTCACTAGGTTAGGTGAGCTAAAGATTGGTCACTTTGTGAATGTTCTATGTTTACTTTCCAATAATATAGTACCCAATGGTTGTAGTTCAACCCGTGGATGTTTCCTCCTTGGAGGTTTTACCACGTTAAAAAATCTCTTGTGTTAATTCTTCCTATCTCTTTCTCTTATATTTTAATTGTATATTTTATTATCTTGATTCATAATATTCACATGTGATGTATTGTGAAGCAAGACTTTGTATAGTGTGATTAGTGAATTCTTTCTATAGATCAATTTTTGTTTCTTTGATTCTTTTATATATTGTAATTTTTGTATAGTGACATTTTGATCACTCTTGTAACCCATTGAACACTTATTGAAATACAAGCTTATTTTGTTGTTGTGTTTATTTGTTCTTATACCTCACATAACTTGTTGATATACTTAGACCTTGCTCTTATGATTGTATTATCGTATTGTCTTTGTATGTCTTCCTTGGCTTATTGTGTTGTGTGTAAGGCTACCTTGAGGGACAGACGAAAGTTTGTTCAAGGGTTTGAAAAAGGTGTAAAAACCTATTCACCCCCCCCCCCCCCCCCCTCTAGGTATGCTTTAAGCAATTTAACTTCGTTTGTATACTTTCAGGATTTATAGGAGACTTCGTGATGCCAGTAGGAACACACATCTTGCCGGTGATAATTGGAAAAGCCCCCCTTCAACAGAATATCATGACAAAGTTCATCGTGGTAGATACCCCGTCTACCTATAATGCAATCTTGGGAAAACCTTTCTTATCGGGAATTAGGGGAGTCCTATCCATTTATCACAATGTTCTGAAATTCTCGGTTGGAACCAAAGTAGGAGAAGTCAGGGGAGATCAGCAAGCAGCCCACACCTGTTATGCAGTGTCCGCCAACCCTACCGCATTAGCCAAGCGGTATGCTCGTATTACTCATGGACCGGACCACAGGATGGCGTAGCTGGATGACCCTATAAAAGAAGAGCGGGGATAGATTGGTAAGTACCCTGCAAAGCAGTTTGGAGACATGGATGGTTACCCGGTAAGGTCGTTCCGGGAAGGATGGTCACCCTAAAAGGTTTTAGTCTTAAAATTTGAACAGGAATGTTGTCACGGTTGGTATACTTCTGATATATATACCCCGATTTTTGCTTTGTATTTGCTTTTGAGAAATTCAATAAAGTCAGCTTTTATCTACGTGGTTCTCCTAATTTCGCCTAGCAAGTCTTCGCCATTCCTTTCACCTCAAGACCAGGAAGGGCCACATGGCATTGCTGCTGCCTTGGTCGGGGTATACCCTCCTCCAGGAAGGATCTGGTGCTTAAATGCATAAGGGGCGTAGTCACCCGCCAGGATCTACCTTATCGAGACCAGGAGAACCTATACTAACCTCCTAAAGCCTCGGACGAGGAATCCCCCTCTCCAGGATAAACCTGGTGCTGAAGTGGCCTTAGTTGCCTACCAGGACAGTTCGCCAAGAAATCAAGTTTCCTACCAAGATTGATCATGAAAGGATCAGGATACCTAATCAGGATACTTGATACTTCACTTCTCCGTATCACATATAAAACCCTGGTATCAAAATGGCTTTAATCGCTTACCAGGACAAAGCATCGAGGAACCATGCCACCATTCCAAGATGCCAGACACTTCACCCCGATAGGCAACCATGATGAATCCGTCATCAGGATCCCCAACGAAGAATTCATCAAGGTTAGGGGGACAATGGTCAAATCGGGATATCTAGGTAGCTTTGGTTTCATACCCGGGTTAGGATTTCCTAGTCAAGATAATCCCATACTTTGACAAGTTTAGACTAAAAACGTAGCCGACTAATACTAAGGGGGATTATCGACCAAGAACTGCTTCCAGGAAACAAGGCAGGTATGAATCCCATTATTTACCAGCCAATCAAGATTGAAGCCAAACACTACAAGATCAGGGTGAGCCATACTTGGATCAAGTATACAAAGATCATCCTCGACCAAGACGTAAGTACTACAAGCAAGCGTATGAGGAAAGTGAAATAGAATGATTACAAAAAAGAGGAGGAATCCATTCAATCAATCAGGGTGCCCAATCCCCATTCCCGGGCTACAAAAAAATAATAATAATAAATAACAAAAGGTGAGGTCATACATCCAGCCCTTCTCCTATTTGTTCCTCCTGCCTAGACCCGTCTACCCCTTCCGCTACCTACGTTCCAGCCACAACTTGAATGTGATCAACTCCAAGCGCGCCTGCCTCAGCAGAGAAATCTGCCACCCCAGTCTATTGAACAGAGTCCCGCCCTGGATCTTCTCGAGTAGAAGGAGGATCCTGTGTAAGGTTTATGATTTGTATTGGCTTAATTCCATTGCAAAACACTCTATGATTGTATTAGTTGTTGCTTAGGACATTATTTGAAGAAAGGAAGCTTAAAGAGTGAAGAGCAACGTCTAGTGCAAAAGTCGTCTTCAAGAGGTGAAAAACGTCAAAGGTAAATCTTGACTTCCATCCTCTTGCAAGGCGTTAGCGCACACACACACAATTCATACATGTGTGTCCTTGCATCGTGGTTCAAACATTTGGTATAACATATTCACACACTTCATAGCATGCTCATGCATTGATCTTGTATTGACAAACATTGTGAAATTGCATGCTTTGTGACTATCTACTTGATATGGCATGCTTGTGTGAATATGTGTTTATTTGTTTCTGTATTTTGTGTTTAGGACTTGAACATGTTCTTATTTAATGCCTTATTGAGTTCCGGTCATTTCGGTTACTCATTCATAAGGTTTCGAGTCCAAACAAGTTGACTATGCTATTTTTCGTTCTCATTTGTTGTGTTGACTTCATCGTCAGATTCTAAGATGATTTCTCAACCATTTTTCAAAGTTGAGTAGTCGTAGTCGTGCGTGAGGGAGTCACGGTTTGTAATACAAAAATAGATTTGAAATCAGAGGTCGGATGCTCAAGATATGGGCTGAAGAACCGAAGGAGCACGTGAGAGGAGTTGGAATCACGTGTCGCCACAAGGCCAGCCCGTGTGGGAGGCCGTGGGCCCCACGGCCAAGGGAGCCCTCTGCTCCCGTGGGCCCCACGTGGCCCCCACGGGGTGGTGATGTGGTGGCTTCTGATTCGCTCGTAAAAATCTCTCCTTTCCCTCCTTTTAAGTTCATCTCCTTCCCTCCACACTTTGAAGAATTTTGAAGAACACTTGAACATTCTCGCATCAGAATTCTACAATTTTTGTTTACTTGTTTTGATCATATCTCTCTCATATGAACTCGAAATCAATCGATTCAAAAACCAAAATTGTTGGTCTCAAAGAGAGCTACAAACCCCAAGCATTTCCAGAGGCAGCTGACTTCACCATTTTTCTCAGCTGAAGCTTTTTCAGTACGTGGTCAGTGTTTGAATTTCAACTTCTTCTTTTTCGATTTCATCTTTGATTATCTCTTGATTCTTACTATTTGATTGATGAAATTTGTTGAGAAGTATGTTAGATCACTTGCTAGGGTTTTTTTATCATTTGTTAATTGAGTTTTAGCTTTATGATTTGTTTTGAACATATATGTGCTAAACTTGATTTATCATGAAATTGATTCTAGAAAATATATGTGTGATGTGCTTCATGTTATTTTCTATGTTTTATTTCATGATCTAAGAACTAGATTTTTAGTGTGATAAATTGAATATTCATACATTTGTTCTTATTGATTTGCATGTCTTGATTTCTAGATAATTTTGTGATTGTGTGTTGAAATCATATTCTAGACTATCAATGAACATGTACATTTTGCTTGATTGATCATCTAGCTTAATTTGTTTGTGTTTGCATCAGTTGCATCACTTTAGATCATAGCCTTGCATTAGGTTGAAGTCTCTAGCAAAGTGAGTGAAGCTTTGTGGATAGAGCAAGGAAGCCTTGATTAGAGTCGGGAGGACTCAGATAATCAAGCAAGGAAGCCTTGATTAGAGTCGGGAGGACTCGGATAATCAAGCAAGGAAGTCTTGTCTAGGGTCGGGAGGATCCGGATAGGCAAGCAAGAAATCTTCCTAGAGACGTGAGCGTCTTGGATAGGAAGTTACTTTCTAGAGGTGTAGGACACATCTCGGATAGGAAGTAGGCTTGGTGATTCACTAGCCCGAGGGTAGATTAGGAGTTGATAGCTTGAGCGGATATCATGAGTGATAGCTTGAGTGTGTAAGTCCTTTTTCACATAGTGGATTGCTTCGCCGGTGGTTGTGGTATCAACCCGTGGATGTTTCCTCATTGAGGTTTTACCACGTTAAAATCATTGTGTTCAATTTTGCTTTACTTTCTTTTATCTTCCATATATTACATTGTTTGCACATCTTGTAAATTGATTAACTCTTGTCTTAGTGAAATCAATTCATTTGCTAAATCTTATCAAGTGTGCATTTGCCTTGTAATTTTCCGCATTATTTTTAATTGGAAGAATTTGGAGCCTATACCTATTCACCCCCCCCCCCCCCCTTCTAGGTATATTTCACTACTACATTAAGGGAAATTTCATCCTGAGACTCCACCTCGATAGCGTCACTAGAACCGACAGTAGGTGGACGAGAAGATGGATCCGAGACGGTGGCAATCTGTGAGGGACTTCCTTGATCTAGATCAGCGTCTGAGAGCGCAACGACCTTAGCCAGGATATGATCCCGATCCCAACTAAAAGGGGTTAGCAAGTCAAAAGGAGGAGGGAAAGCCTTGGCAACCTCATAGGAGGCGGTGAAGTATCCATCTGAGAAGGAAGAATCCACCCGGGCTTCTAAAACCTTCATGGTACCCCGTAGAAATTGGTTCTCATCCAGAAGGACTACCTTTTCTGCCTTGGCAGATTCTCTCTTAGCTTTACGGCGAGTCAAAATGATGGTCTCAGTATCATAAGCACGCCTCATTCTTTCCAGCTCCACCAAGGCAACTTGCCTCCCAAATTCAGACTCAGCAGCAGCTTGAACCAGGGTAGTGACATTTTCTTCAGCCCGAGCTAGATCGTCGTGGGCCTCGTCCAACTTAGCCTGAAGTGCCAAGTTGGCTTCCTTCAAAGCTGTCACCTGCTGCCCAATAGCCAAAGCAAACTTGAAACCCTGCAGACGATAAAGAAGAAGATAAGATATAAATATATATATATATACCAAACAAATTAAAAGGGGAGAGATCATACCTTAGCAAGCAGAGAAGCCCCTTTGGTAGCCAGAACCTCAGTAGGCAGAGAGGACATTGACTGCAGACTCCTACCAGGACATGCTACGATAAACTTGAAAACGGTTTCGTCCTGACTGTTATCCTATGACCTTGATCCGGAAGGAAGATCAGTAGGGGGAGCTTTAGGGGTGGCCGATTTTTCTTTTTCCACCCAGGCAGATTTGTCCCTCTCCGCCCTTACAGGCTGCCTAACTGGGGGAACTAGAGAAAGAGGAGGGGCAGCCACGACAGTAGGCTTGTGAATAACAGCCTTTGTAGCCGGCTTCATTTTGGGGACTGGAGAGACCTTAGCTTTGGCAACTCTCGCCAACATCTCGCCCAAAGATGGACGTGCCGCGATCTTCACAGGAGAAGAACCTGGGGAACGGGGTGATAACCCAACCAAAACAGGAAGAGAAGTTGGTGTTGGGGGCTTGGTGATCGCTCTAAATATGTCTATGTTTTGAGCGATTATTTCCTCCCTTTTGTTTCCGTTTTTGAGGTATTTATAATATTTAATAGTGATTATTAGTGTTTTCAGGTATTTTCCTCTACCAAAGTGATTTTTGGCCCTTATTGGAAAATTGGAGGGAAAAAGGGCGTATTTGGAAGAATTTGGGAATCTGCGAGTACGTAATTGCAGGACCAACCTCGCAGATTTTCTCCAGAAGGTGCCGCGACATGACGCTGCTTGAACGTTCTCACAGGTCGTGTTTCCTAATCAGTTCCAGACCACGCTGCGAGTAGAAACTGCGAGTACCTACTAGCAGAGCATAACTCGCAGTCCAACATCAGACGCAACTGCTACCTCTTGACTGCGAGATCAACCTAGCTGATCCAAACTACGACTTCAATACTGCGAGTTCATACTCACAGATTTCAGATCTGAGAAAAGCTTAAAACCAACTGCGAGAGGAGAATTGCGAGCTTGGTCAAGCACCAGACCACGCTGCGAGGTCATTACTGCGAGAACATGCTCGCACTTCAAAAAGAACTCCCAGATTCAAGTCGGCCACCTCTTTTTTAGCCTGATATTTTCATACACTATATATACATAATATCTAGATTAACCTAAATATAGAGATATAGAGAGAAATATTTTTTTTAGTGTAATTTTAAAGACTTAGAGATATTTTATAGACTAGATACTCTCAACTTTGTAGAACTCAAATAGTTTCTTAGTTTTAGATTGGATCAAAGAACTCTTGTGAAAGAGATAAAAGAAGAAGGTTGTAAGCAAAAGTGAAGGACTTCATCCAAGCTTATGGGTTGTATTACTTTCTCTTTTTTGTTACCTTTATTTGTAGTTAATATGATGTGTAGCTAAATCTCTTGAGATGTGAGGGATTGATGCTCATGAGTTGTTAACTATTATCTAAATCAATTGACTATTTATATTTTATGCTATCTTGTTGAAGTTTGTGCAATTAATGTGTGACCAACACATTCAATGCAAGAATTCCTTGCATAATAACATTCAATGTTGTTAACCGCCAAAAATGGCGAGGACCAAAAAAGAATTTTCCACTAGTGTAGAGAAGAAAGCCGGGATGTAAAGTAGCAGCGGAAAAGATGTCCGGATACCCCGCCTACTAGCAGACGGGCCAGAGTAAGAGCCTCTACCCACCCTGGCCAGGTCCAAAATCTCAGGGACCAAGAAAGCACTAAGAAGCCGAAAAGAGAAGGGCCCTGGAGACACAACCTCCTCAAGATCCTGATACCCAACTACCCCGATCCTCGAGTATCTCGATACCCCGACACTTGGCATCCCGATATCTGCAAACATCGCTCTAAGAGAGGCAGGAGGGACGCGGGATACCTGGGGTACCCCGACCAGCAAAGCTCATGACATACACGCAGCGAGATAAACCAGCTTTTGTTTTATACATCCATCATATAAGAAATCATCCAACTTACTACTTGCATCCACCATAATATCGAGATCGGGGTACCCAGCGAGATACCAGACTACTAAGTATCTCGTTGGCCCTTATTGGATCCAGATCCGGATCCGTCACCTACAAACCCTATCATGCCTAACAGATTCCAAAGAACTAGTGGGGTATCGGGGTATAAAGTATCCCGCTAGCCCAGATCCAATTAGATCCGGGTCCCTCACATACCGTTAATTCTAAATTGCACCTCGGTGACAATTTTGGGTTAACAAATGTTTTATTAAGTGGTTAGGTAGAAATAACTTGTTTCACCAAAACATTATTATACTCCTTCACTTTTCTTTGTGGTGTCCATTATTTGTTCATTACTATGTTCATTAATGACACTAGCCCTTTTTGAATTAAGAAATCTAGTCTAAGCATCCTTTGACATCTTAGGATGAGTAGATGTTGGTTATCTTGCTAAAGACTTATTAAATTGGTGTCACATACTAGATAGATAAATAGTGCGTAAAGTTGTATTGATGGATGATTATGAAAACACTCATGTTCTATCGTTTTCCCTTGTATCTCACTTGTTTACAATATCTTTCTCTATAGTTTAATTGTGTTACTTTGTAGTTAATATTTTCAATTAAAGTAGAGAAGATCTATTCCACTTCTATTAATCCGTTTACCTTATTTTAGAGTTCTCGTGGGAACGATAACCCCTTACTTGTGTCCGCTATACTTGACAACGATCCGTACACTTGCGGAGGGTTATAGACTCGCGCACTCAGCTTTCTTTTTATCGTACGTACCATTAGCATTATTTTTATTTAGAGGTACGTCCAGAGTGCGTCACTTGGACCTGGATGCAGACCCAACACCAGGAGGAGAAGAAATAGGGGAGTGGGGTACGCAAAAAGTCAAGATCATCGGTCCCGAAGAGGCAGGAGAGGATGTCAAGAGGGGAGCTGTTGAGACTGCAAAAGAAAAGAGATGTTAATATATATATATATATATATATATATACATATGTTAACAAAGCAAAGTCATCTACCCGGTTCGGCAATAGATATCCTCAGATGTCTCTCTAATCGAGCTCCTTCGAAGGGGTCACAGGAACGATACTGCATATTCATGTAACCCCGTTCCTAGATCCTTGTCAGGATCCCCCTCGATTCAGAAGAAAGATCCCCTAAGCTCCACTTATCATTGGAGGAGAATTGGGTGGGGACCGGGTACTCAGTCCCTTCGATATGCACCGAATGACCCCAATCCCCTTCAACTACAACCCATTCATCCTTCCAAGGTTGATTATATTTCACGTTTGCCCCAGGTACGATAAATTTCATCTTGTTGTTGGGCCTCAAATAAAATTGACCCCGGGGTGACAAGTTGGCTACCTGGTAGATGTAGCGAATCTCGTCAAAGCCCGCTTCCCTCTGCAAATTGTCCCTCTCACATTGCTCTTTCCAGAGCACCAAGAACCCCGTCAAGTTCTTCCAGAACCTAGGAGAAATTTGGAGAGGGGCCAGCTCTAAGGCTACCAGCAGTCTACGGAGCGAGGGGTGAAGAGGGAGTCGGACCCCGCACTCGAAGGCGGTCACATGAATTAACAGGCGACCTGCTGAAGGGGTATAAACGTCATAACCCCGATGAGGAAGAGACAAAGTGATGTGGTCCGATATCTTGAAGGTCCTCCTCAATCGAATAAGGGTGTCTGCTGTACAAACGGAATCCAAGATAATCCAATCGTCATGGAAAGAAGACAAAGGGCCTGTTTGAAACCCTACTGGGTCGATAGCCAAAGTGTCCCCCTCCTCCACCTCGACATCGATGTCCTCGTCGACTATTTGAGCTGGGGCTTCGGGTCTAGTGCTAGAACCTCACCCGATTTCGTAATTCCTATCAGAGTGATGGCACTTGAGCGGGGTGCTATCATCGGCGACATCGCCCTTGTCCCGACCTCGTTTTATCCCTTTGGATGTCGGGGAACTCTCTTCTGACTCTGCCCGCACCGTGTTGAGTAGCTCGTCGAGGCTGTCTGGAGGGTTTGAGGAAGCAGACTGAGGTTTTGGCGAAACCGCTGGAAGATTTGAGGTAGGAAGGACTGGCGTAGAAGTTGGGATGTTCGAGGGTGAGGCCATTTCAATGAAAGGAAGAAGAAAGAGAAGATTTAAGAGGAAGTAAGCTTTCAAGGAGAGGAAGAAATTAAATATTTCGAAGGTTCAAGCAAGCGTGAGTACATGAAGGAAGAAAGAGCAGTGTATTTATAAGCGGAGGAGTTCAATTACGGAGTTAGAAGAAGAAATGTAATCAGAAATGTATTGCGACGGTTTCAAGGGAAGTCGTGCCAAAACGGCCAGTTAGTACCCCAAATAGCAAATCGAGAAGGAAGACAAGCATTAAAACGCCATCGTTCAAGACAGAATATTACACGCATTCCCGCCATTCAAGAGTCTCATTCAAAAGCAAAGTCAACTCTTTCAATTCTAAAAGGAAACCATTGATTTCAGGGATCGGATCCCCTGTGAGTTCGTGGATCACCAAGGAAGGATCCGTAAATTGCTAAAACCCTAGACCGAAATTCTATGAGTGCAGGGCAAGACACGGACCTATATATTCATCGCATGATACAGAGAAAAGGGAGAGGCCAAAAACCCTACTTGACGTTTTTCCACTTATCGACAGGCATGAAAAGCTCCATCGCCATTACCCACCAAGTTTATTTTTGCTTCTTTGTTCATATAATGATAGTGATGTTACTGATTGACTGTAATCTTACTATATGATATTCTGAATAAAATAAATCGAGTGTTCATTCCACCATATATCAGAATCCTTCTTTTCTTACTACTATCACACATCATTCTTAGTAGATCTTTAGGAAGCAAAAGGGTATCGAACTACCAGATACCCCGCCAATCAAGATCTATCCCGATCTTGGTCTTCCTTAAATTGTTAATTGGAAATTTCACCCCAGTGACAATTTTCGGTTAACATCTTCTTCTTAAAAATTAGTAATGATATATTTTTAATTTTGTTTTACTATTTTATTATTTCTAATTTTATGGGTTTAGTGTTGAATAATCTATCTAACGCGTTTTTGCTATTTTTATTTTCATATTACAGTTTTCAGTATATACTTCCGGAAGCGTTATTAGATTTTGAAACCAAACCAAAAACACTGCTTTTTTTTTTCTTTTTCTTTTTTTCAAAAACATCTGTTAACCGAAAATTGTCACTTGGGGTGATTTTCCAATTAACAACTCTAATGACTGAAATTGGGGTAGATCTCAGTCGGAGAGATATCAAGTAGTTCGATATCTATATATTCTCAGTAAAGCAAGTTAAGAACAATGATAATGGTGAGTCGAAATTAATGTAGCAATAGGATCATATATAACTCTTTTTACTGATACAAAACATATAATGAAAGTATAATGGAGATTTTATATGACCATGGTGATAGGGTTAAAACTCAGTTGGCGATGGCGATTGGAGCTCTTATGCATGTCAATAAGTGGAAAAACGTAAATTAAGGTTCAAGACTCAAAATTGCAACCCCCCCCCAAAAAAAAAAAAAAAAAAAATCTATATGATAATATCATGTATATATACATCCCAATGCTTGCTCAGCACTCCTTTAAATTCGGTCCAGTGACCTAGAGTTTTTTGGGATGTTCTATGGCGATTGGCTAGAAGATCGTAGCTTTCCTTCTAGGAATCAAGCGATCCCTTATTTGGCGAAATTTTGATAGAGTTGACTTTGCTTTCAAATAGAACTCTTAGAAGGAATAAGTTGATTTCCTTATTATCAAAATGTCGACGTCTCACTGTCCTTCTATGTAGTTTGATCTTCGGCGTACCTGGTCTTACCTTGATACTTGGTAGTTTGTTAATCTGATACTTACTGCTTGGTTGGCTTGCTCTAGGCGGGATCAAGGTACATGGGCGTCCTTCCCCTTATCGGATCATGGTAAAAGGTTATCGGGGTATTAGGATATCTGGTTAGCATGGTAGCGAGGTACTAGGATTCTATAGTAATGAAGCTCTTAGGAACTTGGCTTTTGTGTTTCCTGGTACCTTGGAGTCTAGGAGCCCTTGATTTTGATCTGGATTGGTAGAAGGTGTACCCGGCCATTTTAGTGGTGGGGTACCGAGATGATCTTCTCTGATATCTTCCTACCTCTATTATTCTCCAGAGTGGATGGAAAACTCTTCTTTGAACCCCTGCCATTTTTGGCGGTTAACAACATCAAATGAAAAACGGCTACCAAACAAATCCTAAATAACTTTGGTTTTAGAATTCAGCAAAGAAACAACAGCCCCACAAAACCATTTTAAATATTATTATCCTGAAAAATCCGTCGGGAATTTCCTAGGACAACTTGGACCACGGCGTACGGGTGTGCCACAGCTGGTCCGGACTGGGTAGGGGATGGTTCCTCGCTTCCTGGGGTAGGTACAGGAGGAGGCCTTTGGTCTGGTTGCCAGGGATCGGTATAATGCAGTAGGACTGATCCTGCAAGTGGGGATAAGGTTGAGTTTGGGTATATAGGGGCGTGACAAGTACAATTTTGTTACCGAGAAGGAGGGATCTTTTATTCCTTAACGATAGGGTACATTATGAGCCATTACATGAGCTATGATTACATTGAAAGCAAATTGGACAGAGGTAAGATACCCTAGCTAAATAGGAGTTAGCTCGCAAGGGCTTTAGCTAAGCTAGGTGGTAACCGCGTAGATCATGCCTAGGAGCTTGGGTTAGAAGGGGTAGTAGCCAAGTAGATACACATAGGAGCTTTGTCTAGGCGGGGTAGTAGCCAAGTAGGACACGCGTAGGAGCTTTGTCTAGGTGAGGTAGTAGCCAAGTAGATGTCTCGGTTTTCAAGGGCCAACCCCTTATTCTTGGAACGTATGGGTATTTATAGTGTCTCTTCTTGAGGGCTATGTAGGGAAAAATACCGTAGTACGCAGCGGAAGCGAAACTAAAAATAGATTAGTAGTTTTAAAAAATTTTCCTTTTAATGAACCTTAACCCTTTAATTAATTAAGCATACATATAATCAACAAAAGAAGAATACCTTTTGTCGCGTGATCCGATTGACTTACGTCGATGGTAATCCGCAAGATCTTCAATCCTAGCACGAACGTGAATCACCTAGGAGCGTGGTCTCCCTTTTCTTTGAATTACAAACCTGAGAATGGACAAACAAACTTTTCTTTTTCTTTTTGTTAGTCACAAAACAATCAAAAGAAGACTAAGATTATTCCAGTCACTTTTGAGTTCTCAATCTAATGATCGAAACTCGCGTGAACCTAAATCGATGTTGTACACACAAGCTTATTGATGAACAAGCAATTAGTGTACCATCAAAGAATAGTCTATTCACTCTTTTATGTTTTTAATAGAATAAAAATACTTTCTATGAATTGAGAAGAAGAAAATTGTCTCTATAAAACTCTAAGGTGGCCGAACCCTATAGCAAGCATTATATAGGTGACCTAATTTCTTTCCTCTTCACTTTTAGGGTTGCCAAAAATCCTTCTCTAAAACCAACTAGGGTTGCCGCAAATCACTTGTCAAAATAGGCTTGTGTTGCACCCTAATTTCCATCAAAGAATAGACTTCAAACCCTAATCCAACTCATAGATATTTTATTCTTTTTAATTGACTAAATTAAAAGACTTCTTATTTGATTAATTAAATAAAATTAATTATTTATTTTCCTATCAAACAAGTCTTTTATTTTTAGTATACTACTTACAATAGTATAACTCTAGGAAATATATTTCCTGTTCAGAAAAAGATTTTTTTCTTAATTAAACAATTAATTAATAAATTAATTAATTCTTATTTAATTAAACAATGAAACAAAATAATATATAGGCTAATATATTAACCTTGCCGCCCCACTTGTCTAAAATTGGGCCTTATATTATTTTCTTATTTCATTTAATCCATTGGACTTTAAATAAAAAGCCCACATGTGAGCCAGACCCATTCTTACTAAAAGAAACAAACCCACATGTCTTTCATTAATATATTAATATAATTGAGCAGCTCATTACATAAATAATGTGCAAATTATATTCTTAATATATTAAATGCAATTCTAGATGGACCCTTAAATTGGTCCGGTAGAATATATCAAGTGATCCATGCAAGTCCGTGTGGATTGGGGATCTTGGCGGGCTATCTAAATTTAAGCTTCAATAGACACAACCTAATCACAATCAACAAATGATTCACTTAGGTCCGATCCATTAATTTTAACTCATTCCACTAAAGAGCTAAAATTGAACTCTTAAATAAAGATAGAAAAGGAAGATGTTCCTCATTCATACCCTAGACAATCATGTTGGAGATAATGTATCCTCGTGATTAATACCAGTAATCGCCAAGAGTTCATAGACCGCCTATAACTCTCCAAGTTACCATATTTACTCATATGACCACGTTTTGAACTTGGATATTTTGACTTGTCCAGAAGCCATGTTTTCAATAGACACTATCGAAAACTCAACGTTGAGATTTAATATCCAATTACCTCAAAACATCCATACGATGATATTATACTCTCATTTAATAAATGGAGCCACGATGTCCATATCTATAAATGAAGTCCTCTATCGATTAACAAATGAATATCACCAAACTATCGAGGATAGACTATGCGATATAATAGTACTCATTGATAACTCAAATGATATCACTTGCAACCATAAGTCCATCATTTATCTCAAGATTAAGATAGACTCTCCGATTGTCCTGATAATGAAAAGACTATTATCTATTGACGGTTCTAGATAAAGCTTTTCATTGTGATCTAGTTCAATGCACCCAGTGCACTAGATTCTTTTGCTCGAAGACACTCCGATGATTTTAGACTCATCATATCTCATTTGATCCCACTCAAATGCTAGCAAAAGAATTCTACAACTTTAACAAGATAAAGGTGCCCAACCTTTAACTTAAGTTGTGAACATTATTCAAGACTAACTAAAGAATTGTGTCTACCACATACATATCCAGATGTACGAACAATTCTTCTTTTCTCATAGTCTTTAGACCTTATGATTATTTACTTTGACAATTATAATATTTAAACTATAAATGCTATACGATTTGTTAAACCAGAAATCACTTTATTAATATGAAAAAGATTGTTAATTACAATATTACACTCTTGTTATTGAGCATAATCCTAACAGGATAGGTGGAAGCAGCTTATTTAGGCGGGAACTCCCGATTCCATCTCCACCGTCCCCCCTTGTTAGCAATCGCGATGGTATAGAATCAAGGGCTAGGATCGCTCCCCCGTGTTTTTCCTCTGTTGAGGGCTTGGTTTTGGTAGGTGGGAGCCCTAGTCCCTAGGGCGTAATTGGTGGGCATGATCCCAGCCCCTAGTTTTGAGCGGGACTGTGGCCAGCACACTCCTTGAAGGGTCTTGATCGTTCCACCTAGGCCCTAGGTCCATGCAGGCATTTTTCTAAGGCTGATATGGCGTACAGATGGTGTTTCCAGGGGTTTTGGTTGGCTGGATGGGTCATTGTTGTAGGATGAAGTTGTTGTCAAAATCTGGCTTAGAGGGGGACAGTGTCAGCGCTTGTCCCGCTGCACACTGTCAGGCCCCTTCTTCCACCATTTACTTCTTCATGCTTGCTGCGATTCTACGAGTATTTTGCTGGAGAAACAGAGTATCCCTTTTCATGTATGGGACAGTTGACTTCCATTAGGGCTAAGATGGAGGGCGATTCTACCGTTGATGCAGCGTGGCCAGCGGATGATCTCGACCGTAGGTTGACTGTCTTCCCCCATTTGTGATTGCTGTTTCACATTAATGGACTAGTGTTGTGGCTTTGCAGGTGCTCCCAGTCTCTTCTTCATCCCATGTGAGCTAAGGTGAGGGCTGGCGTCAGCCCTTCCGGAGCAAGGGTCGCTAGAAAGTCCCAAGGAGTTCTTCTAAATGGGGGTCGTCCCGGTTGTAAGAGTGCGTGTTATGGGGGACTAGGTAGGCATTATTTAGGATGGCTTCTAGCTGGGTCGCTGGCTGAGAGCGGGTCCTATACTGGAACATGTAGTTTCTCTCATGGGGCGTTCGAGAGGAGCTGGGTCATCGATGGACCGCGTCTTGGAGGCAGGATCCTGGTTGGACCAAGTCTCCTTTCCCAATAGGCATTTTAGGGGAGCATCCCGGATCTCAGTTTGAACTGGGCTCTGGCCCGGTGTGTCCTAGAGGAGGCCCGACACATGGAGGACCGGGTTTTTCTTCCCATCAGGCGCTTTAAAGTGACTTGGGATGCTTCCGTGGGAGGTGCTAGGGAATGGTAAGGTTCTTTATGTGGAAAAACTCTTCCTTGAATTAATTGCCTATTTTCCCGGTTAACAAATATAAATGGAGTTTTACTCATATGATATGATACCCTAATTTTTGTTGCTATTTGCATTTAGACCGTTCGATTATATATTGTTTTTAAAAATAGTTTTATCTCTATGGTATATATTTTAAAATACAAATTTGGGATCTTGATTCTGGAAGGGCTTATACATTGACTCACGGATATGGTTGCACATTGGGGAAATGGGGATGGATATAGGTCCCCCCATCCCTATCCCCACTTCCCATACCCTTCCCCAACCCACCCCCTAGGAGAATGAGGATGGGGAATTTTTGGGGGAGGTACCTCCATCCCTAACCCCAGTTCCCCATTTTCCCCCTTTTTTTCCTATTTTTCCCGTTTCCCTGTTTTCCCATTTTCCCATTTCCCTGTTTGACTAAAAATTACAAATTCAAAAAAATTCAAAAAAAAAAAAAAAAAAAAAAACATTTCATACAAATATAAAATAAAATCCATTAGTGCATTACAAATATAAAAGAAAATCCATTACAAAATAAGGTATTTCAATAATCCATTAGTGTAAATGAGGTTTATATAGTTAGGTTTATATAGTTAGGTTTTCAAATAATAAAACAATTTATATATATTTATAATGTTTTGGGGGAAGTGGGGAAGTGGGGACGGGGGGACCTCCCCTAATCCCCATCCCCATCCCCATCCCCATTTCAATATATTAGTGGGGAAAATAGGGAAATGGGGATGGGGGAGGGTCTCCCCATCCCCTGAAACAAATAATGTATGATGTGTATAAAACTATCTAGGGGGTGGGTGGTGAATAGATTTTAAACGATTATTACCAATTTTCGTGTATAGTCATTTTACGAAAATACCATAATCTAGTCAATACAATAAATCAAGTGTAAAGGTGCAGAAATATAAAAGACACTTGATTTTTATGTGGAAACCCTCAACAGGGAAAAACCACAAGCTAGTAAGTGCACCACACTCGAACCTCGAATGCACTGATTGTGATAACGTTTACAACCTAATCCCGGTATGTATCCCGATATATAACCCGCTACCACTACTCGTAGGCCTGTAAAAGTAGACCTAGTCCAATTGCTTGTGTGACCACCTAATCCTGGTGTACGACCTAATCCCGGTCATCACACAAGACTTACTTCTCTGAAGAGATCAACACCCTAAGTGAATATACAAGATATCCAAATATGCAAATAGAGTTAGGGTACATTAAATGCTTATCTAGGATTATATGATGACAATAAAATCATTCCTCGATATGAAAATAGCTATATGATATGGCATATAACTTTAACTATGTAGAGGATAACCAATCCTAGATACAATAGCTATCAAAAACAATCTCAATCATTTTAATGAGATCAATTTAGCTAGATGGCATATTAGCATGAAATCTTAGCTATAAAAAACAATCTCAATCATACAATGAGATTAATTAGCTAGATGGCATTTAAACATTAAATCCTAGCTATCACAAAATAACCCAATGAACACATAATCTCAATCATGTATGTAGAAATTAATCTAAAAGCATACATGTTATAAATGAGATAAATTGACAAGTAAGAACACTAATTATGTAAGATAATAGTAAGCAACTTACCATACCATGTGTGTTGAAGAAGACCCATGCATTAGCACATACTAGATGATCCTAGATGATGCTTAGATGATGATTTATGCATATGGAAAAGGGTTGGGAGAGTTAAAGAAGCAATCTTGGTGCTTTCTCTCACTAGGGAACTCTTAATCTCTCTCTAGGGTTTTGTAGCTTTTTGTTCCTTGAATACAAATGAGAGAAAAATATGTATTTATAGTGCTTAGATGATAGCCCTATAAATTTTGTGACTAGCCCAACAAAAATGAGCCAAATCGGACTCCAAATGAGTGAGATATGGCAAAATTATGAAACAAGGTCGGGAATCAGGCTTGTCATGGTCTAGGTGCCGCGGTCAGCCAAGACGGCACTTGGACCATGGCAAATTGCTGTCGCTAGCATGCCACTGTCACCCAAGGCGGCACTTGAACTGTGGCGAAGCGTCACAGCACAAAGCTTGATTTTCAAGCGACTCAAAACATGACCAAACGACATCGAAACCTTTCGTATAATATACTGTTGGAAAGGTATGGATGTCTACTTTATACTCCAATTAACAAAACATGATTTGGATTACTATAGAAAAATTTATGGTCATTTGAGTGATCAAAGGTTAGATTCAGATAACAGTGGTGATGCCCTGTTTTAGTGGTCAATTTAGAGATTTCAAAACTAATCCAAACGGTCATGAAATATAACGAATAATATACCATTGGAAAGGTATGGGTGTCTAGTTTGTCTAGAATTTTACGAAACTCAATTTTAATATTTTTATAAATAGTTATGGTCACAAGACAATACAAAGGTCAGTTTTGAAAAACATGTAAATCATTGAAATCCAATCTTTTGAAACTAGACACTTACTCTGAATAACCAAACCAAATCTAACACTTATCCAAAAGAAGAATGAGACCTTCTCAAGTGGTCAACCATCGCGCTAAGACATGCACACCATCGTGCAAGCACGGACATTTCCGATCACACAAACGGAAATGAATTACATCACACTAAAGACTAACATACATGAAGTGCAAGTGTGGGATGTGAATGCTTCCTAATTCCTAACATGTCATGGCATTGTCATTTAACAAGATGTACTCAATTAAAACATACATGAATAAAATTCATGGCTTTGCATCGTAATGCCTAAACATGTCATAGCATTTCAATAAACTAGATGCAATCAAATAAACAAGCATGAAGAGATATGCAAGAACATGGATGCACACAAATAAAACACATAACATACAAGTATTAGAGATATGCATGAGTTGTGAGTGTGTGCAACTAGATCTCTTCAAAGCAAGTAAGCACAAGAATTTTACCTTTGGTGCTTCTTCTCTTGAGGTCTTGAAAGGGCCTTGGTTGTGCAAATCACTAACCAGCAAAAGCCTAAGCTACCCTTACATCAAGTCTCACATGTGGTTTGTCCACGAAATAAGCCAATCACATTATGAGACCTTACATCCCCATCCCCATTTCAATTTGGGGATGAAAATCATCCCCATCCCCACCCATTTCCCTATTTCCCCCCATTTTTTTCCCCAAATGGGGATGGGGACGAGGACGTGGGGAAATGGGGATCCGGGGGAAAATGTGCAACCCTACTCACGGACCACGATATCATTGTATGGACGTGAGAAGTTTATGACTAGACCCGACATCGGTTCCGTTAGAAACATCAAACCGAACCGGAACCGGGACCATAGCGGTTCTGGTTCCGGTTCCATTTTTCAAGGAACTGCCCGGTTTAAACCAACGGTTCCTATCTTATTATTATTTTTTTATAAATCCTAAAACCTAAATTCCTAAATTCCTAATATATGATCTCTCTCTCTTTTTCTTCTTCTTCTTCGATTCAAGAAAGTTGATTTGGTGCCTTGGTGGAGGTTTGGGGTTGATTTGGGGGTGGTTTGGGGTTGATTTGGAGTTGATTTGGGGATTTGTGAGAGAGAAACGATCTGGGTTGTGATGACTGATCTGGGTAACAACTTGATCTCACTAATGAGTGATAACTGATCTACAGATCTGGGTTGGGGGGGTTTAAAAAAAAAATCCGGTTCAAAACTGTCGGAACCGTCGAACCAGAACTGGAACCAATGATTCTGAAATCAAAATCGAAATCGAAATCAAATTCGGAATCAGAACCTCCAAAGGCCGGTTCCGATTCCGGTTCACCTAGACCGAGAACTGAAACTGGAACCAGAACCATCGGTTCCGAACCGGATCCGGAACCGACGTCAGGTCTACTTATGATTTGATGGGTGGGTTCGATGGTAAACATCTCACGCCTACAACACAAGGTTACGAGTTTAAGTCCTCCCTCTTTCAAAAACCTTGAACTTATAATGTAATACTTAAAATAAAATTTAAAAAAAAAAAAAAAAAAAATTAAGGTTGGTAGAATAATAATAATCACTTTGAGAGTGAGTACCGAGTAGTGACTAGTGAGTACACTAGTGGTCCCAATTCTCAATTGGCAAGGGGCATAGGTGATACTAGATAGGACACAAATTTAAGTATTCCTTACTTAATAAATCCTCATACTGCATATGTAAAAGCTTTTAGCATTTGGATCCCAAAATCTATAAAAGAAAAAACCGAAATTATATGGTCAATGTCACTGTTCATAAAGCCGCTTTACATTTACATGGATTCCCATTTTAGAAACCGACTCATAATAACTAGTCAACGCTAAAGTTCATTTTTATTTTTATAGTATGGTTTAAATATAGATTAAACAAAATTCATTGAATAATAATTTTTTTGTGCAAGGGAGGGCAAAAAGCCCACAAACAAAGAACTAAGAGGAAGGGCAAACAATTATTAGAACATTGAATAATAATACATATAATAATTGAGTGGCGATAATGGTTCCCCTCAAAAACCGTATCTACACCTCTTTAGTAATCACACCCATTAAATTTTTAAGGCAGAATTTCATATAAATCCTACCTTTTTGGTGATTTGTCACCTTTATAAATGTCTTTTCAAATTCATCACTTTAGTCATTTCTTTTTCCAAAACTCATCACTTTAGTCCATTTAACCAAATATGTGAAATTCAACTATTTTAAAACCTATAAAAGTACACTTTTGCCCTTATTACTATTTAATTTAGCTAAAATGATTATATTAGTTTTAAATTAAAATGAAAAATAATAAAATTATCAATAATAAAATCTTAAATAAATATATTACAAAAAAACCTTAAATAAATAATAATAATAAAATCCATTAATTTTTTTTTTTTTTTTTTTTGTATTTTTGTCATAATGGATATTAATTTAGCTAAAATGATTATCTTAGCTTTAAATGATTTTTTTTTCCATAATTTATTTTTTTGTAATCTATTTATTTAAGATTTTATTATTGAGAATTTTATTGTTTTTCAATTTAATTTAAAGATAAGATAATCATTTTAGTTAAATAAAAATCCATTATGAAAAAAATATAAAATAAGAAAAAATTAATGGATTTTTTTAATTATTTATTTAAGCTTTTTTTGTAATATATTTATTTAAGATTTTATTATTGAGAATTTTATTGTTTTTCATTTTAATTTAAAGCTAAGATAATCATTTTAGCTAAATTAAATAGTAATATGGGTAAAAATGTACTTTCATAGGTTTTAAAATAGTTGACTTTCACATATTTGGTCAAATGGACTAAAGTAATGAGTTTTGGAAAAAGAAATGACTAAAGTGATGAGTTTTGGAAAAAGAAAGGACTAAAGTGATGAATTTGGAAAGACATTTATAAAGGTGACAAATCACCAAAAAAGTAGGACTTATGTGAAATTCTGCCAATTTTTTAAAAAATCTCTATTTTGTAAATAAACCCCACTTAATGTCAAATATACCCTTTCTTTAATTATATTGTATTGTATTTTGTAAGTACACACCACCTATGACTATTATTATGTTATTTAATCAACTTTATTATTATTTCTAATTTTGTTGTTACCTTTAATTCTCCTATTATTCTTTCTCTTCCCTACTTTTTTTCTCTTCTTGGTTTTTTCAAAATCAAACTTCATTTTCGTTAAAATCCATTTTAAGATTTTATTTATTTATTGGAGAACCACTTTCTGTTTGAGAGAGTTGTAGAGATGCAACATTTGTGTTATGTCCCAAGTGATGTGGAAGTAGATAGGTGTTAAATGATATATATATTTTTTTTTTTAAAAGATAGGTGTTTGATGAAATTGAAGAACATCTAATATAATTTTTTACAAGAAAAAATATATAAAATTAATAAATAAATAAAAAGTTTAAAGTGTGTTTGAAAGAAATAAAAAAATATAGATAATATAGTTAATTTAAGAGTTTGTTTATATACATAATGATTTTGTTCTTCTAATAAAAATTAATTTAAAACTTTACTTTTTTCACACCAAATTTGTCTCATGATTTTAATTCTTTTTTTTTTTGAAACAAAGAAGATTTTATTAAGGGAAGAAGGAATTACAACATAAAGGGCAAACAAGAGGGGATGTTGTCCAGCCACAAAAACTCCTTTGAAGAAAAAAGGCCAAGGAGGTTAGATTTAGTGCCAAGGAGCTTCCGGATTTGGGAAAGGCTTGACACTTACCAATACCAACCTCAAAGAATAAGAATTTTATATCATTAACAATAAAGGAAGCATCGCCAAAAAATATAGAAGAAGAATTTAGGATCGAGGCGATGTTGAGGGAGTCCACTTCAGCAATCTTCACCTAGATATTGTAATATTTGGCTAATAGGAGACCCTCCCTAAGAGCAAGGAAATTCCTTGTATCCGAGCAAAAGGAGCCACACATCTTCTTGGACCTAAACACAATAACCTTGCCTTTGTCATCCCTAATGGCAGCTCCAAAGGCAAACGACTTGGAATTCCGACGCATCGCAATCCCTGTATTTAACTTCAAACAACCAGGAGGAGGGGGTAGCCAATCTTGGTTGCTGTTCCTCGCAATAGACGGCCTAACTGGGTGGGAAAGGGTAGCCATGGAGTTTTAGAATTCAGCTAGAAGATCAATTGCCCAAGAAGCCACCAATACAGGATCTTTTGATTTGCCGGTGTTGGAGAAATTGTTTCTTTGATCCCAAATGGCCCAAGCAAACATACAGAATTTGGACAAATCATCAATACCAATCTTGGGGAGAAGAAGTCGAAACAGGTCCATAACAAGAATGTTAGACAAGTTTGCAAAAAGGTTGTCAAACCGGGTACAACCCCAAACCTTTCTAGCCTCGCTACATTAAAAGAAGGCATGGTCGATAGTCTCAACAGTAGCACCATAGCGGAGGCAAAAAGGATTGTTCACAACCTTACGTTTCTGGAGGTTGACAAAAGAAGGGATAGCATTAAGGCAAGCACGCCAAGTAAAAATTCTAACCTTTGGCGAAATCTTGAGGCTCCACAAAATAGTCCACCACTTCTGAAATAAGGAAGAATTGAAGACTGACTCATTGAATTTCAGTTGAAGTGCTAGACAATAACCTTTTTTCACCAAAAAAACATCCACTTTTATCATAGTGCCAACAGAGATCATCTCGGCCACCATTCTAGCTCACTGGGATTGATTTGACCACATTTCTGTCAACCGGTAGCAGGAATTGTTCCAACTTCTCCGAGTCCCATCCGCACCGAAATCTGTCCATAAGGTCCGCTACACGGATATCTGAACCTGGATCTAGGGTAATGGTCCTGAATGTGGTAGGACGAGGAAGCCACTGATCAGATAAAACATTGATATTGTTCCCATCCCCCACCTTCCATCTCAATCCATTAGTTAGGAGAGATCTACCTCAACCTATACTCCTCCAAATATGGGAACAACCCACTTTTATGGGAGCATGAAGGAAATCATAACCTCTGAAATATTTTACGCACAGGACCTGTGAGGCTAAGGCTTCTGGATTTTTTAGAATTCTCCAGGCTTGATTTGCAAGAAGAGCACAATTAAATAAGGACAAATCTCTGAACACGAGTCCCCCACATCGCTTCGGATGACAGATGCTATCCCATTTAACCCAGCTAATCTTCCTTTTTCCTTCGTGAGACCCCCACTAGAATTTCGATATCATCGCTGTCATTTCCTTACAAAGACTATAGGGGAGTTTAAAGATACTCTTGGCATACAATGTGCAACTGCCTTGATAAGAACTTCCTTACTGCCAAATGAGAATTGGTCACCTTTCTAACTCTGGATTTTCTTCCACAAGCGCTCCTTTATATCATTAAACAACGTTCGCTTGTTCCTACCCACTAGAGTTGGGAGACCTAGATACTTGTCTTGAGCATTGTACACCCCAATTCCCAAAGATTCTAGGATATCCAATTTAACAATCTGCTCAACATTAGGACTAAATGTGGCCATAGATGTCTGGATATTGACTTGTTGCCTGATCCTTTTTCATAAATACTGAGGATATTGCGAATACGGTTGCAACTGGTTTTAATTCATTTTCCATATTTAGCATTCAATTTGTATTTCCTTAAAAGATATTGAAAATATATTTAAAAGAGAATCTAGGGTTTATTAAAATGGTTTTTATGATATATGTTGACATCAAACCATTAATAGGAATTTTTTTTTTACAAAAGATTAAAATAGGAAACTAATTAATAATTATTTGTGGGTGTACTAACAAACAAGTAGTCCTTTTAGTAATTTTACTCAAGGGTATTATTGGATTGTTAAAAACATACTAATTTGGGGTGTACATATGGTTTTTAAGGGGTGCAAATATCGTCACTCATAATAATTCCAGTAATAATACATATAATTGTGTCCAAGCCCATAGCCTCGCTGGCCAAAGACTTCACAAACTCCGTCAACCCATCGAGATTCAAACCTTGACATCTTGTATATATTATCTCATATTGTCCATAAAATCGTAATACATGTGGGGAGACCTCTCCCAATGGTTAGGAACCGACTTCTTCTGATTATGAAAGTAGACATCTGAGCCGCGTTGTCGTTTTATTTGATCTTATTAGGTCTTGGTAGATGTATTTAATAATAATAATAATAATACATATAATTAGTTTTAATTTTTTTAGAAAACAAAAACTATTTTTAAATTAAACATTTAAGGTATTCTTATGAATTTTTTTTAATATAATTTTATTATGAATATTATGCATTTAAAATGAATGGCTATCAGTCTATGAAAGTAATTAACTTTTTTTATTTTTTTTTAAAGGCAACAAAACCAAGCACTACAAAGAAAACTGGCAATCAGCTAGAACAGAACGCCTAACATACAGAGGATACTCCTCTATCAATAGACGGTGCATATTTAGCTAAAAAAGGAAGCATTTGATTGGCCTTCCTTGTAGACACATAAGTCACCACAGTACTGCTCAGAGAAGGATTCAAATTACAAATATCAGCAATAATAAGACCCAAACCGGAACAAGCATAATTAACTTACAACTATTAATCTTCTTATTACCTCCATCATCATGATTTATTATATTGTAATTTATGTACACTTGTATTTTGTGATTGTCGGGGGTATATAAAATTAGCTCTCAAGTCTCAACTTTTAATCAAAAAAGATGACTTGGTATTTTTAATCAAGCCTCGAAATGTTTGTAAATGGTGTTAATGAAGAAAGAAATCAGAAATGGAACATAGAGATGCCGTGTCCAACAAACTCATGAGTCATGAGTCATGAGTCATGGGCCCCAAAAGGAAGTAATCAAGTAAAGAAGGTAAAAGTCAGAAATGGGAACTGAAAAAGTTATAAAAATCAATCAATGTCTTTGTCCTTTCCACTTTGGCCCTCTTTCTACTCCATTTAATGCCATTCCCTATTTTGAATTTCAATTTTCTAAGAACACCCTCCACTCTACTCTCTATTAATTATGGATTTCTTGATTTTTACGGACCCTTGGCTTGGGTTGGGAGGGGGAGGGACCCATAAATTATTAATTGTTTTTTCTTAAAGTAAAATACCGATGGATTTGAGTAGTAGAAGAAGATGTAGAAATGTTGAAAAGACAATAAAAACAAAAACAGAGAATAAAAAGGTCACATAGCAATGTAGCACCGCACCACACCACACCACATAAAAGAATTTTGGAGTGGCTGCGATGATTACGGTGATTACGAAGAGGCCATTAAAATGCAGTAACAACAGCCTCAGCCTCCGCAATCTTCGCTAACACTCCATTATTATAATAATAATAATAAATCCTTCATTCTTCTCTCAACAAACACAAACCATTTTTGGCCACCCGGATCCCAACCCAATGGAACCTTGACTTGCCTCAATGGGTTGTGTCAGCTCCAAGCAGGCCGTCTCCGTCACGCCTGCTGCCCTCGACCTTGGAGACACCTCCTCGGGTCGGATCCGGGTCATAAATGGCAGTACTAGTAGTAAGAGCAAGGTGGCCGTTACCGAGTTGGGTGAGTCGGGTCGGGCCAGCGAGTCGCTGAGTTTCAGGCTCGGCAATTTACACAAGTACATTGAAGGTGAACAGGTGGCCGCTGGCTGGCCGGCTTGGCTTACCGCCGTTGCCGGCGAGGCCATCCAGGGTTGGGTCCCACTTCGAGCCGACGCTTATGAGAAATTAGAAAAGGTCTTTTTTCTCAATTTATTTGTTTAGCAGTAGATACTAATTTATGAATGCAGCTCTTTTTTCTTACTTGAATTCAGTACTTCCAAGTAGATAATTGTTGTTTTTAATTGCTTCAACAGATTGGACAAGGAACATACAGTAGTGTGTTCCGAGCTCGTGATCTTGATACAGGGAAGATTGTTGCCTTAAAGAAGGTGCGATTTGACAATTTTGAGCCTGAGAGTGTTAGGTTTATGGCGAGAGAGATTATGATTCTCCGTAGACTTGACCATCCTAACATAATTAAATTGGAGGGATTAATTACTTCCAGATTATCATGTAGCATTTACCTTGTATTCGAGTACATGGAACATGATATTACTGGACTTCTATCCTGTCCTGACGTCAAGTTCACTGAGTCACAGGTTTGTTTACGATGACATTCTTTTCAATGTGTTCTATGTAAAAGCAATAAATGAATTGCAAGATTTTCTCTTGTAGATTAAGTGCTACATGAAGCAATTGCTATCTGGACTTGAGCATTGTCACTCACGGGGTGTTATGCATCGGGACATTAAAGGAGCTAATCTTCTGGTGAACAATGATGGAATACTGAAGGTGGCTGATTTTGGATTGGCAAACTTCTCCACCTCTTCACACAAGCAACCTTTAACCAGTCGTGTTGTGACTTTATGGTACCGACCTCCTGAGCTTTTGCTCGGGTCCACAGATTATGCAGCGTCCGTGGATCTTTGGAGTGTTGGCTGTGTATTTGCAGAACTTCTCATGGGAAAACCTATCCTTCAAGGGAGGACAGAGGTAATCATTTTATTTGATTCTTAGTCATGAAAAAATAAAACTTCAATGGAATATACTTCTATTATGCTGTTTCACAAACAGAGAGAAGATCAATTACAGAAACCAAACAAGGTTCAAGAGTGTAGGACAACTCTAAGGAAATAGAAATGATCACAGCAATTACAATTCCTATAGATTCTAAGTTTGCACGGCTTTAAAAGACAATGGCAGGATAATGTGTAACTTTTAGATGGCGTGAATTTCATCTTTCAAACATGACCCTTTTACTTTGGGCAGTCCTTCAATTTTCAGGATCTTTATGGCTATAATCCTTTTATGGTACCTAAGTTGACATAATATATATATATATACTAGCAGAACAGCCAATTTTTTTTTTTAATTTTTTTTTTTTCAGTTATTGAGAAGGCAATTTTTATTTTTACTGCCTTGTCATCCCCAATATTCATCTTAGAAGGTACCCGTATTGGTACATGGGATTGTTTATGGGATTTGACTATTTTAAGTGAAGATATTTGGCGCCATTAAAAGGTAGGGACTAATAATCCCATCTATTTAGTCCCGTACAAATCTATAGGATTGATTATTATTCCCTTGCTCATGGCACTAATTCTAAAGTAATTATTTATATACATTATAGATATAATGATTTATATGATAATTTAGATATTCATTAAATCAACAAAAATAAACATTAATTAATTTATTAATATATATTAATTCAATATATTCATTTACAGTATTATGCCTTTTTTTTTTTTAAGTTTATTTATGCTTTTTATATAATTGAAGTATCATATCAATTTTAATTATAAAAGATTTAATATAATACTTAAGAAATTAAATGCATGTGTTCGGGTGATTAGATAAGTTGTTTTTTTATTATGTTCATGTACATATTTAGATTGATGTAAGCATTTGTTACATAATTTTTGCTGAATCCATATCATGTTTTTAATGGGGAATGCTCTTGTTCCACCAACAGGTTGAACAGCTACATAAAATTTTCAAGCTTTGTGGGTCGCCACCTGATGATTACTGGAAAAAGTCCAAACTTCCTCATGCAACTCTATTCAAACCACAACAACCTTATGATAGTTGTCTTCAGGATACCTTTAAAGATTTGCCAACCATGGCTGTTAACCTGATTGAAACTCTACTTTCCGTCGAGCCATACAAGCGTGCAACTGCCTCCAGTGCTCTTTCATCTGAGGTAATTTTGCTTGATTTATGATATTCCTCTGAAATTTGATTTGCTGGGGTTTATCGGCTACCCTGGTTCTTTGTCTTGAATGAAAATATAATTATCTTATATAGTCAGTATTTACAATATTAAATAGTGACTGCATTCATTTTATTTGTAAGCTTATGATTCTATTAATCATAAACGAGCTTCTTTTTTCACCCAACCTTCATTTCTGGTTAGTTCTTAGATTTATCAAGAGCATTCTAATTACTATTAAGTCACTCCTATATAGATGGTACAGTAAATGTAGTATGTATTTGCAATATTTGTAGTATGTTGAGCTTTTATTTTGTATCTCTAGCTTACTTCTAATGCAATATTCTCTACCCACAATTTTCAGTATTTCACAACAAAGCCTTATGCATGTGATCCATCAAGTTTGCCAAAATACCCACCTAGCAAAGAGATTGATGCTAAACATCGTGAAGATGCACGGAGGTGAGAATCTCTCTTTTTGTTTTTTTGTTTAACAAGATTAACAAGATTTAATCTAAACAACCTTGCTGTGGTAGGAGTTATTTCATGCCCAGAATCACCATATCTAATCTGACAAATCACTATCGTGCACGTATAAGATATAGAACTTTCAAAAGAGATGCTGCAAAGTCTGTGGGCCTTGCATTGTACCATTCTGTTGATTAGGGTGTTTGAAGACTAATAACATAAGAAAAGTGGATGTTCTATGAAGAGTAAGTTATCCCATTGTGCTTTTGACAGCACATAACAATTGGATGTACAAGCTGAACTGCAACATGAACTGCACAATCTCCTAGAAAGTGAAAATAATTTAATTGGTTTAAATCCTTAAAATTAGTCTTACTGGTGTCAGGAGAAATATACTAACATAGTAGGTTCATAAAGCCAATTAGCCAATCAAAATATAGGTAAAACTCGAGGAATGATTTTATTTATTTATTATTTAGCAGAAGATAGTACTATCTCTTATAACGGTAAGTATGAAGATGACAAAATGATGTAAACCTTTTCAGGCTGTGGTTCCAAATGCATGCATACACATTAATAGTGCATACATTTGTATGAAGTATAAATTCTCCACAGTATGGTTTGGATCTGCCAAAATGTTGATCCCGTTAGCTACATACTTTTCTTCTAGGTAATTATGTTGTCATTTAAAATGGATTAATATATAAGCATTGATATTTCAGGAAAAAGATTGGTGGGAGAGTTCGTGGACCTGAAACCCGGAAGTCAACACGAAAAACCCACGGAATGAATAAATTAGCACCAGTAGAGGTCTGTGTGTTTCTGTGTTTGGAGATATATGTTCATGCACTGCTTACCAAGGGATCCAATTCTAAAGGATCAGCTTTTTTCTACTTGCAGGATGTGGCAGGCCAAGCACAGTGTCCTCCAAAAATTAATGGCAATAATGTGCATATTTTAAAAGGAGATGTCATTTTAGGCAGGGAGATCCCGAAGCTACAAGTTGAAGAGCGTGAGGAGGCTTCCCATGTAAAGAATGCATCTCATGGAGACATTCCCTTTTCTGGTCCCTTGCAAGTTTCTACATCTAGTGGCTTTGCATGGGCGAAAAGGCGAAAAGATGATACATCTATAATATCTCACAGTAGGACTATCTCAAGAGGTCACATTAATAACACATTAGAATCTTCTGCTGTATCACATGGGAGAAATAATTATGATCCAAAAAAACATGATACTGAGGACAATATATATGGGGGTGGCATAAATTCTAGAGGCCATGACTACGAGGCTGCCAAGCTTGCTATGCTTAAACAATGGGGCCAGTTTGAGCGTCCAGATTCTTTTGATGCTTCTGATGGATACCATTCACAGGAACTATCATTGGCACTGTACCAAAGAGAGGAAATGGCAGCCAAGAGAAATAATTTGGTACGTTTGTAAATATTAGAACTAAATATTTATTGAATTTTGCTTTTAACATCTAATATTGGTTTAAATCTTAGTTGAAATTGAAGTAATTTTGGTTGCTATTTTGCAATGTTGTTTTGAAAAATATTGCAACATGTCATGCTTCTGAATTGCTAATATCCGACAGGAATTCCACAAAAAAAATGTCAAATTTTGTCAAATACTGAACCTTGTTGTGATGAGTGAAGCTTTGGCCATTAATGTTTTCCTTCCATTTATTTTTAATAGGTGTACTAGTATTAGTAAAGTAGCCCCTGAATGTTTAAGCCCGTTAAAGTGAATGGTGCAGTTTTTTCCCCTTACTTTTGGTTTTGGAAGCAAGGGTGATGTTTATTAATCAGAATCAGTGTATACATAAAAAGTACAAAGTGCTCAAACTACTTTTGTCTAGTTAACTCGGATGAAGTGGATGGAGGTGATGGTTATAGAGGATGAGGCACTGGTGCAGATGGTGGTTGAGGCAGTGGCATTGAGGGCAGGTTGGTGATGTTAGCTCAGTAATGGAGGTGTTGGTAACTGAGATGGTTTCATAATGACAGGTGACAGCAGATAATGAGATTCTGGGAACATGTTCCAATATTTTGTTATTCATTTGGAAGTGTTAACTGCTTGCTTCATAAGATCTTCTTGAAAGAACAAGAACATTTCCAAAAAAAAAAAAAAAAAAATTAGATAGGCATGTGCCATTTCACATATATTGTTTAATTTTGCTATTTAGAAATCGAGAACATTGATTGGGAAATAGAGCCCCCACCAGCCATGTCTAAAGTGAGGGATTGATGAACTGCCCTTTCTCTTATCTTTGTACATAATTACTCAAGTTCTTTAGAATACTTATTGAACCTGCTTAACTGTATTAATATTGGTGCTGATGCAGGGTTATCAAGATCAAGGGGACAAGGTTGAATTTTCTGGACCCTTGTTATCTCAATCAAATAGAATTGATGAACTCCTAGAAAGACATGAGCGCCAAATCCGTCAAGCAGTTCGAAAGTCTTGGTTCCAAAGAGGTATAATGATAAGAGTATATACAGTAGGGGTTCCAAAGTAATTGATTTCCAATCCAAACAGAATTTAAGTAAAAGCGAAAGAATTGATTGTGTGGTTATGCCATTATTTTCAATAATAACTTTGAACCACTTTAAAACAGTTTTGTAGTGATTTTAGGGACATCAGATCAAGTTATAATGGAATGGCAACTAGACACCACTGATAATGAATTGTATGGAATATAATTACCATTATATGCTTGCTTGCATATCAATCTTCTTGATTGCTAAACATGACTGATATTTGATCTTTTCAAATGCAGGTAGAAAGTATGGCAAGTGATTGTCAAATATCGACAAATCTAGGAAAATTGTCAAGAGAAGAAACCTGTACCAGATGGTAAGAAAATCCCAACAGCTAAGATCTAAGAGGACCAAGTCTTAACTGGGTGTCTCACCCAGCAATCTGAACTTAAATTGAAATGAACAATCCATTTTGTGGCACATGCAGTAGATTGGTAATGAGAGAGAGTCACTAATAGACATAAAGGAAAGGAGCAAGGAACGAAGGAACGAATTGGTTGGCATATTTCAATCTAACCATGAATATGGAGTTGTAGTTTTGGTTTCTCAGTTAGATCCAATATATTACCACATTGTTTTTCATTATCAATTCTTTTCTTATAATAGATGTGTTGTATCTATCCCACTCTGCACTGTACAGATTAATGGCATTTGATATTGGGAATAGTCATTCATGTATATGTTTGTGATTCATTTAGATATCAATTATAAGATTTTGTTTCTCCCACCCTTGGTGTAGCTTAGGTAGGGTACCGTGCCAGGCTAGGCATGGCACAATAAGGATTTTGGGGGTACAGCATAGCAAGCCGGCCTGGCCCCACGAGGCCGGGCTAGTGTGCCGTACCACGTGCTTGACGGGCCTTAACAGGCCGGCCCGTCAATTACAAATATATTTTTTAAAAAGTTTTAATTTTTATTTTTTTTTAATTAAAGTATTAAATTTATTTCTTATAATATTATTTTAACAATTTAATTTATGTATTTGTAATTTGATTATCTTATTTATTATTTTAGTCTAATAAAATAAAATGTAAAAAATAGATAAATTTATTTAATAAAATAATTCAAAGAACAAATAAAGATGTAAGAAAAATATGAAATAGATGAAAATATGAAATGATGGATTATTTAATAAAAAGTGTGTAAGTCTAAATCAGATAAAAAAAATATAGGTAAAGAATTGAATTTTATTTACTTATGTAGATTTCAATATTACATGATTGCCTCGTTAAAAATCTTACCAAAAAAAAAATCTAGTAGGATAAAAACTTGGTAAGGGAAAAAGAATGCAATCGAATAACAAATAGTCAAGTAGATGTATATGTATAATTAAAATTTTAAAAATAAAAAAGAGTGCAATAAATAACTCTTTAGTCTTCACTCATGGTTACTGTCGGAATTGACACATGTCGTTTGTGTATGTCAAAAGATTGTTCTTTTGTATTTCTACCTCGCAAGTGCACAAGTCAAAAGGCAAGAATAGCAACAAGCAAGGGCATCGTTCCGCAGGAAGGTGTCATCCGTTAACCGTCTCAAGTTTTAGAGCTTATTGAAAGCATTTTAAATAGAACATGGAAGTGGTGAGAATGGTGTGTGTGAAGTGTATTGTGTGCGATTGTGTGTGAGACAATGGAAATGAAAATAAAAATAACCTAAAAACTAAGGATATAAATGTAATCGGGTGCTTGCCTTTCTAAATTACTCTACTCCTAAATTAAGTTAATCTACTCCTAAAGGCAAGACACTCTAAGTTATAACATCCGAATCAATCTTTCTGCTTCGCACACTAGTTACTCAAATGTGCATAATTTCCTCTAAAAAAGTCAGAATCGCAATCCGTAAAAATATTCTGGAAACTAGAAATCTGGGGTGTTCTGAATATATGTAGATCTCAATGGGGTTCGATATGAGGAAAGAGATATGACCTTCACAAGTTGGATGTTCAGCACAAGCCTTTACAATTTCAGTCCTTTTAGCCTCTAAATCTCTTCGATTAAGCTCTAACACCTTATTTAGGGAATATAACCTACACAAGGCTCACAAAACACATTAAAACACCAAAAATTCTAAAGAAACGAGTGCAAGAGATCGAAAATGGGTACCTCAATTAGGTATAGAAATTGTCCGATCGGAACCCTTATCGATGTATTTATTGACAAAATTTTGAATAACTTCTTCATCCTCCATTTGATGTTGCATCCTCATTCGAGCATGCTCCCAATCTCAAAGGAATGTTAATACCTCCACCATCTTAGGAGATAAAGAAGTTCTTCTTGGTTCAATTATACGTCTACTCGTGCTGAATGCCTGTTTTGAAGAAACAATGGACATGGGGATAACGAGTACGTCATGCGCTAGTTGTGATAGTACTAGATATATGTTGCTATAGTTCTTCCACCATAATAGCAGATCAAATTCCTCTGTGTTTCTAGCTGATTCAAATTGAGTTTCAAGGAAGTTGTTGAGTTCGGCACCTTGAGTTAGAGTATATCTTACAACTGGAGGTTGGGATGAAGAATTTAATGAGCTCCCTGTGGAAGTCCCTTGCCCACCCCTTCGGAGAATGCTCCAACTGAGTATGTCTCGTTCTTCCGATGGTTGTGTGTTTATGTCACCAAACCTGCACTCATAAATACTTAAAACTTAGAACAACTTGGTCCACAGGTCAATATACTATTCAGTAAAATCTAGGTTTAAGTTAGAACCAATATAATAAAGAAAAGTTTCTAAATCAGATAATTTAACCCTAGTATCTAGTATAATGCCTAAGGCATAAAGGAAAGGAATTTTAGACCGGTATTTTTTAAATTTGTTTTCCATGGCAACAACTATAGTGCCTAAGATTTGATCAACTCTATAAAGGTTTAACATTTCAGACATTTCCACAATCTAATGGATTGCCTCAGAAGATGTGGGGTAATAGACCCCAAAAAGAATTAGAGTGGAGTCGTAAAAAACCCTTAAAATTTTAATAAAAATCTTTGCCACATACCAATCGTCTGAGGTTAGTACTAGACGGCCCATTTCGGTCATTTTCATGTTATAAAAACCTGAAATAGTGACAGAATAATCCAAAGAATTTTGCAGCATTAAGTAGAGTTCCACTTTACCGACATATCTATTTGGAATCGTGATCACGCTATGAATGTTCACATTTAGCGCCCCTTATTCCTACCTTTTGTGTTCGTATTCGAGCAATTTTGTGTGCATAACGTGTGTTTTTGTTAAGTTCAGGTAATCTGACCAGTCAGGAAGGTTTTTGCATCAAAGTGGTTAAAAGAGGAGCAAAACCATGAGAAGAAGACACGGCTGGACATAAGCCGCCAGCCAGGGAGCTTGAAGTTGCTAGAAATCACGGCGGGAACATTCCAGCCGTCCCGGAGGTTTGAAGTCACCAGAAATCACGGTGAGTTCGTACGGCGGGTTCGTGCGGTGGGAAAGAAGCCGCCGATAGCTTTCCAGAAGCTGTGGTGAGTTCGTGACGGTGGGAAAGAAGACGCTGAGACGCTTACTAGAGGCCGCGGCGGGTTTGAACCTGTGGAATGAACCCGCCAGAGGCACGTCCAAGGGTCAATTTGGCATTCCTTGCCTCACTTGAAGAAAAACATATATATACTTCTCTCTCCTGCAGAACAAAGGGAGACAAAAATAGCATAGAAATAGTTATTGTTAGTTTTTGGTTATTACATCATAGAATAGATTAGTGGTTAAGAAGTGACTGGGCGTCGTTGTACTCGGTAGAAAAGATATTTCTATTCTAATCACCTCGCAATGCAACGAGTCAAAGGACAAGTATAGCAAGTAAGCAAGGGTCTCGTTCCACATGGAGATGGAATTCGTTAACTGTATTTAGCTCTAGTGTTTATTAAAGCATGTAAAAAGGAATGCGGTGCGATGTGTGTGTGTGGAGATATAAACTAACTAAGGTAGAAATGTAGCCGGGTGTCTTGGCTATCTAATTAATCTACTCCTAATTAAGTTAATCTACTCCTAAAGGCAAGACACCCTAGCTACGAAAACAAAGGTGGCTTGGAGATAAGCAAGATATGAAACACATATGGGACATCGGTTTACCAAACACAATATGCAAATCTATATAGATTGTATAACATGTTAATACCAATTAATTCAGTAAAGGGTTTGTTCTCTTGATTAGGGAAATTACCCCGGAATCTTGATTAGGGAATTCTCGAAATCATGTCATCACTTTCCAATCGGAAGAGTGATTGTGTCTAGGGTTTAGACCCATTAAGTACAAGAACTATGAACCAAAGCTAAAGTGGCATAATTATGCACACACAAGCTATTTCCATTCCTTAAAGCTAATTGTCAAGATTATGCAAGGAATGGTCATCCAAGCACAATCTCAACTCTTAATCACTCTAATCACTCTAAACACATACATAGTAAATCATACATCAACATACATAAACAAATGAGATATTTGATTACAACTACTCCTAATCAATTAGTTAATCTACTCCTAATCTCATTCATACATACATATCAACACATAATCATCCATACATATGAATATCTGAATGTACACAAACGAAGTTAAATTGCTTAAAGCATACCTAGAGGGGGGGGGGGTGAATAGGTTTTTACACCTTTTTTCAAACCCTTGAACAAACATCCGTTTGTCCCTCAAGGTAGCCTTACACACAACACAATAATCCAAGATAGACATACATAGACAATATGATGACACAATCATAATAGAAATGTCTAAGTATATCAACAAGTCATGTGAGGTAAAATATCAAATAATCATAACAACAAAATAAACTTGTATTTCATAAGATGTTCAATGTGTTACAAGAGTGAGCAAAATGTCACTAAACAAATATTACAATATACAAAAAAATCAAAGATACAAATTGATCTATAGAATGAATACACTAATCACACTATACAAAGACTTGGTTCACAATACATCACAAGTGAATATTATGAATCAAGACAATAAAATATACAATTAAAATATAAGAGAAGAGATAGAAAGAATTAACACAAGGGATTTTTTAACGTGGTAAAACCTCCAAGGAGGAAACATCCACGGGTTGAATTACAACCATTGGGTACTATATTATTGGAAAGTAAACATAGAACATTCACAAAGTGACCAATCTTTAGCTCACCCAACCTAGTGAAGTCTAAGCCTACCCAACCCTATTGGAAAGTATGAAATCCCTCAATGATGCGGAACCACCATATATTGGACAACACACTCAACCAACATCGATGGTAGATTAGAAATTCCTCAAGAGTGCATACACATCCCGTGTACCCCGCTCTATCGGAGTCTATGTCTAACCATACGCCTAGGCCTACCAATATGTTAGCCAACTCCCTATCCAAGGCACTCTTGCCTCTAGGGAGCCTCCCATGCATGACTATCCGAGTCCTCCCGACTCTAGCCATGACTTCTTGCTTACCTATCCGAGTCATCCCGACTCTAGGCAAGACTTCTTGCTTGGCTATCCGAGTCATCCCGACTCTAACCAAGACTTCATGCCTTTTACAAGGACTTCCTAGTGTGATCATGTGAATGCAAATGATGCAAACATTCATTTCAACATAGAACATGTGATCAATACATTCTATGGCACAAATAGACCTAAACATGTGAAAACACAATTAATCAAGTCTAGATGCAAAAATCCATGAATAGAAACCTAAGCATGTGAAACACCTAACACATATACTCAAAGTCTCATTCACACATATAACACTTGAATCACAAAATGTTCATTAAGTCCTAATTCAAGATGCTATCAATATACAATCAAAGTCTAGATATATGAGATTAAAATCAATCAATATGCTAGACAAAAATATAGAGCAAGGTTTTGAGATTTACATCAATCAAAACCTATATTCTCTAAATCACAAACAAATACACAAATCCTTGATTTCTTCAATCAAAGGACCAAATCAAATCTCAAAGTCATTTTAACACAAAATTAATTCAATTAAGTATCAAACAACCTAAGATGCCATTCTAATCACAATACAACTCACAAACAAATGTAAAACCTAGAATCATGAAATCTAGTCAATATAAGTCCATAAATTGAATTTCAATTGGAATGATAATCAAGCTACCTTTTCAAATAGCTTTCATAAAACAATAACATAGATATAGAAGAAGAAACCCCAAGCATTTGGAAGGTCAAATAACAAGAAATCCCTAAGATGAGACCATTACCTCGGATTATGATGCTGGTTCGGAATTCAGTGGTCAACCACTGGAAATCATGATCAAACAGCTACCAAACCACTTGGAGATGTTAGAGGACTCAAATACAAACACTCTCCAACTTGAATCACTCAAATCCGACTCCGGATGAGGAAGATATGGTGTTTTGAAGTTTGGAAAATTTGGAGAGAATTCTAGACGGGAAAACTGAAATGTTCTTCTTGGAAATTCAAAATGAGAGAGAGAGGGAAGAAATAGGAGGAGAGAGAAGGCATTTTTTGGCCAATCACGTGGTGCCACATCACCCCCAGGCCGTGGGGGGCGCGTGGCCCACACGGGAGCAGAAGGGGCTCCAGGCCGTGGGGCCCACGGCCTCAACCACGGCCAGCCCATGTGGCCCACGGCCTGGGCTGTCTTCTCCCGTGCACTCTCGGTTCGTCGGCCCGTATCTCGAGCGTCTGAACTCCGAATTCAAATCCATTTTCGGATTACGAACTGTGACTCTCTCACGCACGAAAACGACTATACAACTTTGAAAAACGGTTGAGAAATCATCTCGGAAATCATCGATGAAGTCAACACAACGTAAGAGAACGTAAAGTGGCATAGTCAACACGTTTGGACTCGAAACCTTATGAATGAGTAACCGAAACGACCGGAACTCAATAAGGCATTGAATAAGAACATGTTTAAGTCCTAAACACAAAATACGGAAACATACAAACACAAATACACACACATATGCTAGTTTCCGGACATAGTCCTAGAAAATGCAAAACACAAAGTTTATTAACTAAATGTGAATGCATGAGCATATTTTGCCAAGTGTGTGAAAGTGAAATGTAAATGAAATAAAATCATGAAGGGACACACAAAAATGATATGTGTGAGTGTGTGCCTAGCCTTGTAAGAGATAAGAGGACATGTATACCTTTGTAGACCGATAATGTCCGAGACTCTTAAAAGCCGGCAACTTGAACGAATAATGGTTGAGACGTCCTTCGTCTTCGAAATCCTTCATTTACTAACCACTAAACATTACAAGTAAAACACGTTTTGATATGGAATTAATGCCAACACTAATTATCAACCTAACAATATCACAAAAAGAGATTAATCAATATACAACTAAGGAATGAATCAATACCAAATCAAAGCATAAGAACAAACATATATATATATATATATATTAACATAAGTGTAGGTTACAAACATTCCCACAAGTGTTACACATCAATAGAAAATACAAAGATGAGCAAAGGGATTACCCTTTAAGAGAAGCCTCCAAAGCTCTCCCTATCTATGAACATCTATGGCTTGCACACAAGCCTCCTATCTCTGCATCTCTACTCTCCATGGAAGGCTTTCCATGCAGGAAAATCCCCTATGGAAGGCTTGGAGTTGCTCTCTCTCTTTTGTGGTGTAAGAGCCAAGCTCTAATGTTTGTTGGTTGGTTGGTTGGTCACACGGTTGAAAGAGAGGCAAAAGGGGTGTATATATATGTTGGGCAAATTTGGGCAGGAATGGGGTGTGAAAAGACATGAATGCCCCTGAAAATATCATGATTTTGGCTCGGACAGGGGTATGGCGGGTTCATGCGGCGGGATATGTCTAGCCGCACGAACTAGCCAGAGTTTTGGCGAGCTTGGATGGTGGGAAATGTCTAGCTGCACAAACTAGCCAGAGTCTTGGCGGGTTTGGTTCCGCGGGCAATGTCTAGCCAGATGAACTAGCCAGAATCTTGGCGGGTTCGTGCGGCGGGACATGTCTAGCCAGCCCGAAGGTCTAAACTAGCCACAGTTTCGACGGGTTCGTGCTCTTCATTCCAGCGGGTTCATTCCAGCTGCACAAACCTGCCGTGGACTTCTTCACACATAATTGCCCTATTTTGCCCACTTTCAGTACAAACACCTTCTATATGGGATATTTACTTACACATAGCTAAAACACACATTATATACACAAAAGTTCTCAGAAACGAACACAAAAGATAGGAAAAGGGAGCGCTAAATGTGAACATTTGGAGCGCGATCAAGAAGCTTTCATTTGTAATCTTTGTAGCTAAAAGGTATTGATCTTAGTAAGTACCTTGCTCATCAATCTCTTGAAAGTTATTGTGATCATTTGGTCTGTATTGCCATAGAGGAAGGAGAGGTCGGCTTTGATTCTTAGAGTTCTTCCTTTTGTTCATTAATATGCTATACTTAATGATCATGTGTAACTAAACACTTTGTTGGGGAATTATGAAAGTATTGATGTAATCACTTGATACCATCTTTCTTATATGCATCACTTGTGTTTGTATGCTTGAATTGATGAAATCATGCCATATATCTCATAAATCTTAGAAGCATGGATTGGTTAGCTTAGAGTAAATGAAATACTAAATTCTTGATGTTGAATTGAGTATTGTCATTTAATACTCCTTGATAGAGTGTGTGTGTTCATACAATATTCTAAGAATTCACTCTATAGGCTTAATTCCACAACTTACATTCATTAATGATTAATCTAAACTTAGAGGATTTATTAAGTGAATGGTTGATTGTGCTGATGGCATAAGTGGAACAACACTAGTGATTTGATCTTTAGTGCATAAAAGTGGTTATTGTGGTGCATCGTTACTAATTTCATACATTCCCTAACATCTTAGCTTATCAATTATAATCTTTTATTATCACATTAGTTTAATTCCGTAAAACGCTCACTAATTCTAGCATTTACCAGTTATTTGATTCCCTATGGATTGATACCCTTACTTTGTACACTATACTAGCATAACAACTTGTACGATTGCAAATGGTGAAATACTCGCGCGTATAGTAATATAACTGTGGTAATTTAGAACACATTACAGTGTAATTAGAGACCCGGTTAGGACGCGTCAAACTTTTTAGCGCTGCTGCCAGGGACTTCTTTTTTAGCGTGGTTAGCTAGGTTTAGGAGTGTCATTTTAGGGAAAATTTAGAATTACTATACTTTTAGTTGCACACTAGTATAACGTTTATCTTTTTCACATTGATCTTCGTTACTTTTCTTGAACTTGTGTGCAGAGTCTTCACAGTGAACTAGATGGAGGACGTATGATGCATGAAGGAATTTTCATTGCCCATTGTGGGGGCTCATCCTTCGGCCATAGCATTAAATGCCGCTCAGTGGGACTATGAGCTGAAGAACTTGCACTATAACATCTTGCCATCCTACTATGGGAAACCTAATGAGGACGCACTTCAGTTTATGAAAGAATACTACAATGCTATCACTATGATACCATTGGGCCGGTTAACATGATCATCAATCATCATCTAGCATCATCTTAGATCATCTAGATGTCTTCTTGCATGGATTCTTCATCATACTTTGCTTGGTAAGCTTTTCACTAATATCTTACATATTTTGTGTTTCTCTGAACAAGCAATCTCAATTAATTACTTGTATGTTATTTTATATACTTTGAATACAAGTTTGAGATGAGTATGATGTATGTTTGAGAAGTTGTATTGTGATAGCTAATTAGGTTTTGTGCTTAATCTTGATTAGCTAAACTATTTGACATGTCATTTAGTTTTTGATATTTAGGATTGTTCTAATTGCATATTAATCATCTTAGATAAGCATATAGGGTTTCCCTTGCTCTATGTTGCATTTGGATATTCATATATTCACTTAGGGTGTTATTCTCTTCATAGAGAAAGTAAGTCTTGTGTGTAGCATCCGGGATTAGGTTGCTTAGATCACAAGCAAATTGAACTAGGTTCACTCATACCGGGATTAGGTAGGTGTGTGATTACTTCCGGGATTAAGTTGTAATCGTTTTACACATTTAGTGGATTCGAGGTTCGAGTGTGGCTTACTTACTAGCCCGTGGTTTTTCCCGTGAGGGTTTCCACGTAAAAATCAAGTGTTATTTAATTTCCGCATTTTATACTTGATTTATTGCTTTATCTATTTAGGGGTAATTTCGTAATTTTGACTTAATACGAAAAATTGGGTAATAAGCTTAAAATCTATTCACCCCCCCCCCCCCCTAGATAGTTTTATACACACCGTGCTATAATTAGTTTCAATTGGTATCAGAGCGGGTTCCTAGACATACATAGGTGATCCTTGCTTATTTTGGTGTGTTTTGCTTTTTGTGTGATTTTTGATCATTCATACATTTGCATTCATTTCATTCATTCATAAACACTATGAGTGGAAACGGTGGAAATGGTGGTGGCAACAAAGGTGCTTCTAGAACAAGGCCTCCACTTCTTACCAGATTGAACTATTCCCAATGGAAAGGGAAGATGGAATCCTACATATGCCAAATTCATGACCGTGCATGGATGGCGATGGAAGACGGATATGATCTACCCATGATGACTCCCGATGGTGGAGGAGAAGAAGTTTTGAAGCCTAAGGCGCAATGGAACGCGCAAGAGTTTGAGGCTTCAAAGTGGAATAGGAAGGCGATGCATGCCATCTTGTGTGCTATGGACGAAAATCAATACAAGTTGATTCAAAATACTAGGATAGCTAAGGAAGCATGGGACATCCTAGAGATTGCACATGAGGGAACCGAAGTGGTGAAGGACTCTAAGCTTCAAGTCCTCCAAACTCAATTCGAGATGCTCAAGATGGAGGAGAATGAGTGCTTCAACGACTTCGAGATCAAGTTGATGGATATAGTCAACCAAAGTCATCAACTTGGTGATCCATATTCGGATAGGAGAATCAAGCAAAAGATTATGAGATCTCTACCCGATAGGTTTGAATCGAAGGTGACGGTTTTAGAATAAAATAGTGGTTATAAGGATATGAAGCCGAGTGAGGTGATTGGGAGACTTCTAGCTTATGAGTCTAGGAAGGGTCCTATCTCCACATCTCCTAAAAAGCAAAAAGGAATTGCTTTAAAGACCTCCAAGGATGAAAAGAAGGCAAAGAAGATTGACTCGGATGAAGACCTTGCCTTCTTTGTAAAAAGGTTCAACAAGGTTATGAAGTTTAGAAGAAAGGGCTTTGGATCAAAAGGTCAAGATTTGAAGAAAAAGGGCTCTTTCAAGAAGTTTGAACCTAAGCAAGAAAGGACCGAAAGGAAAGGGGTCCGTTGTTTCGAGTATGGTGGCATAGGTCATTTTGCCCCCGATTGTGCAAATCATGTTGAGAAGAAAAAGGGGAAAGTGATGGCCGCCACTTGGAGTGGAAGTAGTGATGACTCCTATGAGGGAGATGAGTCTTCGGATGATGAAGAGCTCATGGCTAATCTCCTAGCTTTTGCCTCCTCCCATAAAAGCAAAAGTGCTAGTGAGAGAGAGGAAATGAGTCGAGAGGAAAATGACTCAAGTGGAGAAGAAAGTGATTCCTCTTCTAACTCCATAAATGGTTTTGTGGAGAAAAAGGTGCTTGCTAAATACCATGCCGAGTTTAATGATTTAGCAATCAAGAGCCCAAGAAAGATCAAGATGTTGAGAGAAGAAAATCTTGAACTTTTATCTCAAAATGACCACTTAAGTGAACAAGTGGAAAGATTCAAGAAGATGGAAGATAAGCTAAGAGAGGAGTTAGTCTTATCTAGGAGGAATGAAGATAGTCTAAAGAGGGAGCTTGAAGAAGTTAGAGAATCTATGACTAGGATGGATTCTAGCACCAAGAAGCTTGACCATATGCTTGGTGTTGGAAAGAGTCCATGTGACAAGAGGGGTTTTGGGTATGAAGATGGCAAGAAGATCAACCTCTAATAAGACCGTGTTTGTCAAGAGCTTGAAGAACGAAGAAACTTCATTTGTGCAAATTCCTAGGAAGAAGTTAGAAATAGGACAAAGTTCAAATGCTCAAGTGAAGATGGGGCCAAGAAGGCAACCTCAAGCTCAACCCCCTAAGGTCCCTCAAGCCAACATTCCTCCACAAATGGCTCACAAAGGAAAGAGACCTATCATGCAACCTCAAGCTAGGAAGCAATCTAGACCGGTTCAACAACGAAGACGGATTGAACCCATTCATCCACAAAGACAAGGACAAGGTATGATTCCTTATTTAACTCCTATATGTCACTTTTGTGGATTTGATGGTCATATTAGACCACATTGCTTTCGATATATTAAAATGTGCAAAACTAGAAGCATGATAGAGAAGAAAAAAAAAAAAGAGCCATGATGCATGTTCCTAGGAATGATAATATTATTATGCATGATCCTAGAACATCTAAAACCCATGTACCAAAGACCACTAAGAAAGCTAAGATTGTTTCTAGGTGGATTAGAAAGAATGAAATTGTTTGCCATGTTGCTCAAATAGCCTTAAAGGCAAATTCTTCTAATTTTTGGTATTTAGATAGTGGGTGCTCTAGGCACATGACGGGAAACAAGAGTTTCTTCGAGACTTTTGTTATGGAGGAAGGTGGATATGTCACTTTTGGTGATGGATCCAAAAAGAAAGTTGTAGGGAAAGGAACCATTTTCGTTCCTGGTTTACCCTCCTTATCCGATGCTTTATTTGTTGATGGCTTGAAAGCCAATTTAATAAGCATTTCACATCTAAGTGATGAAGGATATTCTGTTAGGATTATGCTCAATAGCAAGAGTGTAATGTTGTAATTAACAATCTTTTTCATATTAATAAAGTGATTTCTGGTTTAACAAATCGTATAGCATTTATAGTTTATATTATAATTGTCAAAGTAAATAATCATAAGGTCTAAAGACTATGGGAAAAGAAGAATTGTTCGTACATCTGGATATGTATGTGGTAGACACAATTCTTTAGTTAGTCTTGAATAATGTTCACAACTTAAGTTAAAGGTTGGGCACCTTTATCTTGTTAAAGTTGTAGAATTCTTTTGCTAGCATTTGAGTGGGATCAAATGAGATATGATGAGTCTAAAATCATCGGAGTGTCTTCGAGCAAAAGGATCTAGTGCACTGGGTGAATTGAACTGGATCACAATGAAAAGCTTTATCTAGAACCGTCAGTAGATAATAGTCTTTTCATTATCAGGACAATCGGAGAGTCTATCTTAATCCTGAGATAAATGATGGACTTATGGTTGCAAGTGATATCATTTGAGTTATCAATGAGTACGATTATATCGCATAGTCTATCCTCGATAGTTTGGTGATATTCATTTGTTAATCGATAGAGGACTTCATTTATAGATATGGACATCGTGGCTCCATTTAATTAAATGAGAGTATAATATCATCATATGGATGTTTTGAGGTAATTGGATATTAAATCTCAACGTTGAGTTTTCGATAGTGTCTATTGAAAACATGGCTTCTGGACAAGTCAAAATATCCAAGTTCAAAACGTGGTCATATGAGTAAATATGGTAACTTGGAGAGTTATAGGCGGTCTATGAACTCTTGGCGATTACTGATATTAATCACGAGGATACACTATCTCCAATATGATTGTCTAGGGTATGAATGAGGAGCATCTTCCTTTTCTATCTTTATTTAAGAGTTCAGTTTTAGCTCTTTAGTGGAATGAGTTAAAATTAATGGATCGGACCTAAGTGAATCATTTGTTGATTGTGATTAGGTTATGTCTATTGAAGCTTAAATTTAGATGGCCCGCCAAGATCCCCAATCCACACGGACTTGCATGGATCACTTGATATATTCTACCGGACCAATTTAAGGGTCCATCTAGAATTGCATTTAATATATTAAGAATATAATTTGCACATTATTTAAGTAATGGGCTGCTCAATTATATTAATATATTAATGAAAGACATGTGGGCTTGTTTCTTTTAGTAAGAATGGGTCTGGTTCACATGTGGGCTTTTTATTTAAAGTCCAATGGATTAAATGAAATAGGAAAATAATATTAGGCCCAATCTTATACAAGTGGGGCGGCAAGGTTAATGTTTTAACCTAAAAATATTATTTTGTTTCATTTGTTTTAATTAAATAAGAATTAATTAATTTATTGATTAATTGTTTAATTAAAGAAACAAATCTTTCCTAAAAGTAAAAGACTTGTTTGATAAGTAAATAAATAAATTAGTTTTATTTATTTAATCAAATAAGGAGTCTTTTCATTTAGTCAAAATAAAAGAATAAAAATCAAGGAGTTGGATTAGGGTTTGAAGTCTTAAAAGACATGTGTTTTTTGGGTGCAATACAACTCCTCTTTTGTAGAGGAAAATTGCGGCAACCCTAGGCAAAAGCACATGAAGAATTCGGCCACCCTATAAGGAAAGAAGGAAGAAAATTTGGCCACCTATATAAGTACACTTATAGATTTCGGCCACCACAAGAAAGTGTGCTTGAGTTTTTATTTCTTTCTTCTTCTTCTTAATTCATAGAGAGTTTTTATTCTAAAAAGACAAAAAGGAGTGTTAGATTATTCTTTGATAGTTTACTATTGCTTAATCATCAATAAGCTTGTGTATACGATATCGATCTAGGTTCACGCGAGTTTCGATCATTAGATTGAGAACTCAAAAGTGACCGGAATAATCTTAGACATTCTTTTGATTGTTTTGTGACTAACAAAGAAAAGAAAGTTTTTGTTTGGTCCATTCACAGGTTTGCAATTCAAAGAAAAGGGAGACCACGCTCCTAGGTGATCCACGTTCGTGCTCGGATTGAAGGTCTTGCGGATTACCATCGACGTAAGTCAATCGGATCACGCGACAAAAGGTAATTTACTTTTGTTAATGTATATGCATGTTTATTGATTAAAAGGGTTTAAGGTTCATAAAGGAAAAATTTTTAAAAGTCACTAAATCGTTTTTAGTATCGCTTCCGCTGCGTTTACTACTTTTGTTATTATTTTTCCCTACATATTCCATCTTGTTTTGTAAAGATAATTGCTCTATCCTAAAGCCCGATGGACAAACCTTGTTGAAAGGTATGAGATCTAGTGACAATTGCTATTGTCTTAAAGCTAGAATAGTCTCAAACAATGTGTCCATGGATGAGCAAATAGAGTTGTGGCATGAAAGACTTGGCCACATGAACTTTAGGGATTTAAGAACCCTTGGAAAGTTCGAGTGTGTGCGTGGCCTCCCTAAGCTTGGGAAGAAAGCCAATGGTATTTGTGGACCTTGCCAACAAGGAAAACAAACCAAAAGCATGCACAAAAAGGGCAAGTATCTCTCCACCAAGGAGCCCCTAGAGCTTCTCCACATGGATCTTATGGGTCCTATGCAAACCGAGAGTTTAGGTGGAAAGAGATACATTTTTGTTTGTGTTGATGATTTCTCTAGATTTACATGGACATATTTTCTTAGAGAAAAATCCGAAACTTTTGATAAGTTTAAAATGCTTTGTACTAAATTACAAAATGAAATGAATTCTAACATTAGAAGTATTAAACGGATTAGAAGTGACCATGGGAGGGAGTTTGAGTATGCCTCTTTTGAAAGCTATTGTGATAGCTTAGGTATCTCCCATGAGTTTTCGGCTCCTAGGACACCTCAACAAAATGGAGTTGTTGAGAGGAAGAATAGGGTCCTCCAAGAGATGGCCCGAGTGATGTTGCTTAGCAACAATGTCCCTAGGAACCTATGGGCCGAAGCCGTCAATACGGCTTGCTATACAGGGAATAGAGTTTTCCTAAGGCCCGGATCTAGAAACACCTCCTATGAGTTATGGAAGGGTAGGAAACCAAATGTTAGCTACTTCCACACATTTGGGAGCAAATGCTACATTTTAAATGACCGTGATCAACTTGGCAAGTTTGATGCTAAGAGTGATGAGGGTATTTTTATTGGCTATGCCTTGAATAGTAGAGCCTATAGAGTTTTCAACTTGAAAACTCGAACTGTCATGGAATCATCTAATGTTGTCATTGATGATACAAGGCTCAAGTCTAATGACCATGAGGAGGAGGATGTTTTAGAGGATGACTCTCCTTTGGAAAGGGTTGTGGTGACTCCCAATGTTGGGACGTCCAATGACAATAATGAGGTCACACAACCTAGTACTAGAGTCCCTCTCTTGGACTCTAATGAACCCACTCCATGGGCTAGAAGACTCCATAACAAAGAGGATGTTATTGGAGATGTGAATGAAAGTGTTAGGACTAGGCGTCAAATAGTTAATCTCATTAGCTTTACATGCTACACCTCTCAAATAGAACCCAAAAAAGTTGATGAAGCCTTGAATGATGAATTTTGGGTTCTTGCCACGAAAGAAGAGCTAAACCAATTCGAAAGGAATGAGGTTTGGACTCTAGTTCCTAGGCATAAGACCACTAATGTCATAGGCACTAAATGGATATTTAGGAACAAATCCGATGAGGATGGCAACATAGTGCAGAACAAGGCTAGACTTGTAGCACAAGGGTACTCTCAAATTGAGTGTATCGACTTTGAGGAGACATTTGCTCCCGTTGCCCGTTTAGAGTCTATTAGGCTTCTCTTGTCCATTTCTTGTGTGCACAAGTTCAAGTTGCACCAAATGGACGTCAAGAGTGCCTTCCTCAATGGCTTCTTGCAAGAGAAAGTGTTTGTTGAACAACCCAAGGGGTTTGTGGATGCACACCACCCCAACCATGTCTATCGCCTCAAGAAAGCACTATATGGGTTGAAACAAGCACTGAGGGCTTGGTATGAGCGCCTCACTCAATTTCTTGTTGACAATAACTACACAAGAGGTAGTGTTGACAAGACGCTATTCATCAGGAGAGACAATGATGAGCTTTTCATAGCTCAAATATATGTTGATGATATAGTTTTTGGCTCCACCAACAACACCAAGGTCCAATAATTTGTTGATGTCATGTCTCATGAATTTGAGATGAGTCTTGTTGGTGAGCTTAGTTACTTCCTAGGTTTGCAAATTAGGCAAATGAATGATGGGATTTTCATAACCCAAGCCAAATATGCTAAGAACCTAGTGAAGAAGTTTGGTTTAGAGAAAGCCAAACATTGTGATACACCCATGAGTACCACTTTGAAGCTAAGCAAGGATGCTAGTGGTAAAAGTGTGGAACAAACGTTATATCGTGGCATGACAGGAAGCTTGCTTTATTTGACCGCAAGTAGGCCCGATATCTCTTTTAGTGTGGGTGTGTGTGCTAGGTACCAAGCGGATCCTAAGGAGTCCCATCTCTCTTCCGTAAAGAGGATCATTCACTATGTGAATGGGACATCCAACTGTGGGATTTGGTACTCTTTTGACACTAATGCTAGTCTTGTAGGCTTTAGTGATGCGGATTGGGCAGGAAATTATGATGATAGGAAGTGCACATCGAGCGGTTGCTTCTTTCTAGGCAACAACTTGGTGTCTTGGTTTTGCAAGAAGCAAAACTCGATTTCCTTGTCCATGGCCGAGGCCGAATACATAGCCGCGGGGAGTGGATGCACACAACTCCTATGGATGAAGCAAATGCTAGTAGACTACGGATTCAACCAAGGTACTCTTACTCTCTTTTGTGATAACATGAATGCTATTAATATTTCCAAGAATCCGGTGCAACATTCTAAGCATATTGACATCCGCCATCACTTCATTAGAGAGCTTGTTGAAAATAAATGCATAGTACTTGAACATATAGGTACTAATGATCAACTTGCGGACCTATTTACTAAACCCTTAGATGCTACTCGATTTAAAACTCTTAGTAGATCTATTGGGATATGTCTTGTGGAGTGATGTGTTCTATGATTGACCCCATATGGGGAACTCAAGCAAAGAGAGCTATTTTGCATTCTTGTCACTTGCAAAAATTTGAAATATCTTATGCCTCTTCTTTTGATTGCTTGAGTAAGCTTGGTTGTACATATGTATATATGTTTTCAACTTCTATAAGTGTGAACCTTGCTTGTTTACAATCCATGTCATATTTATGTTCAAACATGCATTTTTGGACTAGGAGATTTACATAGGAAGTATGATGTGAATGACCTATAGTTATCTCCATGACATGATGATTCTTTAATAACATGCTAATGTCAAATGAAAAAGCATGAAATTCATATAACATGCTCACATGAAACGCATGAATTGATGATTGCATATTCTTAAAATGCAAAACTTGTGTGAAAGCTTATGAGACTCAAAATGAATAAAGGATCTTGTATCCGTTCAAAGGAATTTACACTCCAAATGTCTCTCTTTCTTTATTGGTTGAACATGGCTACTATCATACGGATATCTTATCCGAAAAAATCAAATAGGGTGCAAAGTCACTCATGCTATGTTTCGCTTATAAAGTTGGATATAGTTGCTCTTAAAGTGAAATCAATAATCTCTATATCCTTGCTTTTCCCATGACATTGGTGAAATTGGTTTGAATTCTTATTAGAAACCTTTGTCATTTGCTTTGCCAAATACCATTGTATTTTGGACTTGAATGCTATATGTCTTGTATGCAAAGCATGTTGGATTCACACATTTTCACAAATAAATCTCCTTGTTTCTCTTCAATTAATTGAGATGCATAAAGTGACTTATATGAATATGCAAATATCTTGCATGCTTCTATCTCTCGTTGCTATGAGTAACCCGGTTGGGGACTACTCCTTTGCCTATATCATGACAAAAAGGGGGAGTAGGATATTGTAAGGGGAGTTGCAAAATATAGAAGCAATTGTGCACTTTGGGGAGAACATACATTGAGGGGGAGTAACCCGTTGAGGGGGAGCATTGCATACACACACATTGCATAATGTTGTGCCTATTTTTTAAATGCAAATGCTTGTTTTGATATCACTTGATTAATCTCACATGTATTTTTGGAAAAATATAGAAACTTTGTTTTGTAGGGTTGGTTGTTCTACAAGAGATTGGAGCATTGAAGATTTTATTTTGTTTATTATCTCTTTGTATTGTAGAAGATCTATGTTATCCCGTTGTTTCTATTTTTATGTGAGGTATCAATGTGAGTGGTGGTTTTGTCACGAAATAGCCAAAGGGGGAGATTGTAAGGTTCCCATTTGTTGATTGGCTCATTTCGTGGACAAACCACATGTTGGGGATTCTTTGTAAGGGTAGCCTAAGTGTAGGTGTTATTGCTAAGGCCCTTTGAAGACCTCATTCTTGATAAGCACCGAAGGTAATTTTTCTATGTGCTTACTTGTCTTGAAGAGATAGTTGCACACACTCACAACTCATGCATATGTTTAATCCTTGTATGTTGTGTGTCTTATTTGTGTGCTTTAATGTTCATTAACATCTCTTCTTGCATGTTAGTTTGATTGCATCTTGCATATCTAATTGCCTTGTCATGCTTAGACTTAGGATTGCATTTTTGCATTGGGCGCTCCCAAAAGTGCTCTACAAAAGCGCTGTACGAACAGCCCCCTTCGAGCGCTGTACAGACCTGATCGATTTTATTCGGTCGCTGTACGAGCGCTGTACAGGTGCTGTACAAAGCGCTGTACAGGGTGCTCTACGTAGAGCGCCCCTCTGTTTTCTCGTGAGAACAGAGCAGGGGCGCTATATAGGCACTGTACAGAAGCGCCCTATGTACAACGCCCAAGGCAAATATGAGGCCAACTTATCAAAACGACCACACTTTGATTTGGCCCCCTATATATATGCCACTTTGACTTTAGGTCAAGAAGAAGAGTTCATATTCAGATTTCATACTTAGGATATTTTTCAAAGAGAAGAAAAATTCCAAGAACTCATTTTTATTAACTCAAACACTTTTTCATGATCATCAATCATCATCTAGCATCATCTTAGATCATCTAGATGTCTTCTTACATGGATTCTTCATCATACTTTGCTTGGTAAGCTTTTCACTAATATCTTACATATTTTGTGTTTCTCTTAACAAGCAATCTCAATTAATTACTTGTATGTTATTTTATATACTTTGAATACAAGTTTGAGATGAGTATGATATATGTTTGAGAAGTTGTATTGTGATAGCTAATTAGGTTTTGTGCTTAATCTTGATTAGCTAAACTATTTGACATGTCATTTAGTTTTTGATATCTAGGATTGTTCTAATTGCATATTAATCATCTTAGACAAGCATATAGGGTTTCTCTTGCTCTATGTTGCATTTGGATATTCATATATTCACTTAGGGTGTTATTCTCTTCATAGAGAAAGCAAGTCTTGTGTGTTGCATCCGGGATTAGGTTGCTTAGATCACAAGCCAATTGGACTAGGTTCACTCATACCGGGATTAGGTAGGTGTGTGATTACTTCCGGGATTAGGTTGTAATCATTTTACACATTTAGTGGATTCGAGGTTCGAGTGTGGCTTACTTACTAGCCTGTGGTTTTTCCCGTGAGGGTTTCCACGTAAAAATCAAGTGTTATTTAATTTCCGCATTTTATACTTGATTTATTGCTTTATCTATTTAGGGATAATTTCGTAATTTTGACTTAATACGAAAAATTGGGTAATAAGCTTAAAATCTATTCCCCCCCCCCCCCCCCCCCTCTAAATAGTTTTATACACCCCGTGCTATAATTAGTTTTAGTTGTCTTCATCATCGTATTCCGAGATGAATTCTCAACCTTTTGTCAAAGTTTCATAGTCGTCATTGTGCATGAGGGAGTCACGGTTTGTAATCTGTAGATGGATTCAAATTTGGAGTTTGGATGCCTGAATACGGCTAAAGAACGCGTGAGGAGCGCAAGGGAGGCGAGCTGAAACTAATTATAGCACGGTGTGTATAAAACTATCTAGAGGGGGGGTGAATAGATTTTAATCGTTATTTACCCAATTTTTCGTGTTAGTCAAAATTACGAAATTACCCCTAAATAGATAAAGCAATAAATCAAGTATAAAATGCGGAAATTAAATAACACTTGATTTTTACGTGGAAACCCTCACGGGAAAAACCACGGGCTAGTAAGTAAGCCACACTCGAATCTCGAATCCACTAAATGTGTAAACGATTACAACCTAATCCCGGAAGTAATCACACACCTACCTAATCCCGGAAGTAATCACACACCTACCTAATCCCGGTATGAGTGAACCTAGTCCAATTTGCTTGCGATCTAAGCAATCTAATCCCAGAAGCTACACACAAGACTTACTTTCTCTATGAAGAGAATACAACCCTAAGTGAATATATGTGAATATCCAAAACGCAACATAGAGCAAGGGAAACCCTATATACTTATCTAAGATGATTAATATGCAATTAGAACAATCCTAGATATTAAAAACTAAATGACATGTTCAATCAAATAGTTTAGCTAATCAAGATTAAGCACAAAACCTAATTAGCTAGCACAATACAACTTCTCAAACATACATCACACTAATCTCAAACTTGTATCCAAAATATATAAAATAACATACAAGTAATTAATTGAGATTGCTTAGTTAAGAAAGACACAAAATATGTAAGATATTAGTGAAAAACTTACCAAGCAAAGTATGATGAAGAATCCATGCAAGATGACATCTAGATGATCTAAGATGATGCTAGATGATGATTGATGATCATGAAAAAGTGTTTGAGATAATAAAAATGAGTTCTTGGAATTTTTCTTCTCTTTGAAAAATATCCTAAGTATGAAATCTGAATATGAACTCTTGTGATTGACCTAAAGTCAAAGTGGCATATATGTAGGGTGTCAAGATGAAGTGTGGTCGTTTTGATAAGTGACACCACAATTTTGCCATGGGCGCTGTACGTAGGGCACTTCTGTACAGCGCCTGTACAGCGCCCCTGCTCTGTTCTCGCGAGAAAACAGAGGGGCGCTCGACGTAGAGCGCTTTGTAGAGCGCCTCTACAGCGCTCGTATAGCGACCGAATTAAATCGATCAGGTCTGTACAGCGCCCAACGGGGGCTGTTCGTACAGCGCTTTAAAAACTACGGGAATCCTTACACGAGCCATGGCCGAAGGCCATTTGGGAGGGATCCCGTGAGGAGGCCATGAGCCTAACAACCCACACATCCCTTTGCCCCCATGAGGCTCACGCGCCTCACATGGGACAGAGTGATGTGGCCTCCTCCAATTGGTCACTTAATTTCCCTCTCTCTCTCTTTTAAAAACTCTCCTCCTTCCCTCCAAATACACTTGAAGAAAAATTGAAAAAAGAAAGAGTGTAGATTTTCTTCATGATTTTTTATTTCTTGTTTTGATCATAACTCTCTCATTTCAACTCGAAATTGAGTGATTAAAAAGCCAAAAATGTTGGTCTTGATGAGAGCTATAAACCCCAAGCATTTTCAGAGTCATTTGAGTTCGTGATTTTTTGCAGCAAGCAGATTTCAATCCGAGTCTCATCCTTTGTATGTGAAACATCTTCTTCTTACTTTCTCTTTTGATCATCTCTTCTATTCTTCCTATTTGATAGATGAAATGTGTTAAGAATGTTGTTAGTTCACACTCTAGGTTTGTATGATTGATTGATTATTGAGCTTTAGCCTTGTGATCTTATTTGAACATATTTAGCTAAACTTGACTATACTTGAAATTGATTCTATAAATATCATGTACGATGTGCCTCATGATAATTTCTAGTTTTAATTTCATGACCTATGAACTAAGAATTTTTTGGTGAAATATTGAATATTCTTATCTTGTTCTTATTGATACACATGCTTTGATTTCTAGGTACATTTGTGATTGTTTGTTGAAAACATATCCTAGAAAATCTCTAAGCATGTTCATAGAGCTTGATTGATCATCTTGATTTATTTGATTATGTTTTGCATCATTTGCTTCACCTAGATCATTGTGAAAAGGTTGAAGTCTTTTGTTAAAGTGAGTGAAGCTTTAATTTGAGCAAGAAGACTTGGCTAGGAAAGTATTTCGGATAGCCAAGCAAGGAGTCTTAGTTATGATCATGATGATCCAGATAACTAAGCAAAAGTCTTAGCTAGGAGTGCGATACTCTGGATGGTTGAGTTAGGGAAGCTTGAGTAGGATCTTTGTGATCCGGATAGCTAAACACAAAATCTTCCTAGAGACGTGAGCATCTTGGATAGGAAGTTGCTTTCTAGAGGTAAATGATTCATCTTGGATAAGAAGTAGGGAAGTGATTCACTTGGTCTTGAGGATAGACTAGGAGTTGATTGCATTGAGTGTGTATCTCCTTCATTCATTATGTGAATTGCTTTGCCGATGGTTGTGGTATCAACCCATGGATCTTTCCTCTTTGAGGCTTTACCATGTAAAAATACTTGTGTCAGTTTTTGTTTTATAATTCATTATCTTCTATATCTTACTTAGATTGCATCTCTTGTATATTGATTTACTCATGTATTAGTTTAATCGATTCATTTGTTGAAACACATCAAGTGTGCATTTTCTTTGTTGTATTCCGCAAAATTGATTTTGGAAGAAATTGGGCCTATACCTATTCACCCCCCTCTAGGTATATTCTACACTATTGTTTAAGGGAATTTCATTGTTCTTTCCAGAACACCAAGAACCCCGTTAAGTGCTTCCAGAACCCCGACGAGATTTGTAAGAGGGCAAGCTCCAGAGCAACAAGCACCTTGCGAAGGGTGGGATGAAGTGGTAGCCTAACCCCACACTCGAAGGTGACTACATGAATGAGAAGGAGACCTGGAGGAGGGGTATACACGTCATAACCTCGATGAGGGAGAGAAAGAGTGATGGTATCAGGAATCCCATAATCCCTTCTCAGGCGAGCCAGGGTGTCGACGGTGCAAACGGCATCTAGGACAATCCTGCCATCATGGAAGGAGGAAAGAGGACTAGTGAGTACTCCCGTGAAATCAACAACCAGAGTATCATCCCCCTCATCTTCAATATCCTCGTCGTCCTCCTCATCGACGATTTGAACCGAGTCCTCAGGTTTGTTGTTGAAGCCCGACCTGATTCTGGGATTCCTGGTTGAATGACGGCACTGAGATAGATTGATGCCACCATCAATATCGCCTTCCTCACATCCTCTCTTTTTCCCCCTCGCCAATTAAGAGCTCCCCTCTGAATCGACCTTCTCCATATCTAGAAGGGCATCGAGGCTGTCAAGACAGTTTGGTGAAGTTGGACGAGGGTTTGGTGAAGTTGGATGAGGGTTTGATGAAGTTGCAGGAAGGTTTGGAGGAGTTTCCATTACAGAAAGAAAAGGAAAAAGAAAAAGAAGAAGAAGAAGAAGAAGAAGGAAGTCTGGAAGATTACTGGAAAGAAGAAAAACTTAGAGAAAGAAAGCAAGGTTTAGTTTTGAAATTTGAAATCGGTGAGGAAATAAGAAAGGAAGGTTGGTTTATGTATAGAAGGAAGTAGACAGTTGTCGGAATAGGTAAGGAAACTGTAATCAGTGACCGGAAACGTGCAAGAATCGGTTTTGAGAAAATCACGTCAAAAAACGGCTCATTCAAATAAGCAGGCCACTCACAGCTAGACACGTGTATTGCTCATTTATTACGGGCGTGCTGAAGGAGGATTTCCTCCAAGATAGTGGAAACTAGCTAGATAGGATGAGGAAAATCCTTCATGTATCTTAGTATCCTGACCCTAACCCCAGCAAGGTACCGGTGTTCAAGTCAGGGGGGACTTCTATTAACCGCCAAAAATGGCAGGGGTTCAAAGAAGAATTTTCCATCCACACTGGGGAATATTTAAGGTAGAAAGGCATTTGTAAGGATTCCCATTTTATTGATTGGCTTATTTCATGGACAAACCACATGTTGGGGTTTGTTTGTAAGGGTAGTTTAGGTGATTGAGGATCATGCTCAAAGACCCTTTCATGACCTCAAGGGACAAGCACGCCAAAGGTATAATCTCTAGTGCTTTGTTGTCTTTGAAGAGATTTAGATTGCACACACACACTTAGCATATTTGCATTTGTGTGCATACTCTTCACATGTCACTTTACACACTAGCACTTTGTTTGATATATCTTGTTGTGTGTATTTGTGCCTTGCAATTCATTTCCCGATAGTATTCGGAAATGTTCGCGCATGCACTAGAATGTGCTTGGTTTTACGTGAAGACCGCCTACCGAGAATGCCCTTGGCTTCTCCTTGGTTTTCACCTATGTTGGTGATCAGCGGTTATGATCGGTGGCCTGGCCGCCGAATGAAACCGCCGTTTGCTTCCAGAAGTGTCTGGAGCAATTCTGCGGTTACAATCTGCAGCCACCGACCGCCGTTCGAAACCGCCGATCATACCTGATTGATTTATTTCTCGGGTTTGATTCTGCGGTTGTAAACGGCGGCCTGGCCGCCGAATGAAACCGCCGATCGTGCGTTTTCGGGGGCAAACTTGTCTTTTCACATGCCCTGTTCTTGACGTCTATAAATATCACACTTTCTCATTTTCTGAATTAATGTTCTTTAACTCTAAGAACCCTAAACTTCAAAGAGAGATGAAACAAATACTAGGTGTGTTGAATATTAATCTAGAGGGGGGGTGAATAGATTTTAGCTATTATTACCCAATTTTCGCATGTAATTCAATTTTACGAAAATGCCCCTACTAGTCAAAAATACAAGCAAGTGTAATATAGTGCGGAATTTAAATAACACTTGATGTATACGTGGAAACCCAACCACTGGGAAAAACCACGGGCTGTTTAGTGCGCCACACTCGAACCTCGAAATCCACTAATTGAAATGGAGTTTACAACCTATGTAGATCTCGTCTAACACTCCGGTCAATAACCCCCCACTTCTACCACGCGGGCCTTTAAAAGTGGCTCTAGTCCAATTGCTTGAGGCCTAAGCAATCTTAACCTCAAGACTTAATTCTCTATGAAGAGATTATACAGCCTATGTGAATATATATGAATATTCAAATAAGAAACAAGGCTAGGTAACCTTAAATGCTTATCTAGGATGATGATATAATCAATTTAAATCAACCCTAGATATCAATTGCTAAATGACATGTCAAATAGCTTAGCTAATCAAGATTAATCAAAAACCTAATTAGCTATCACAAAACAACACTCAATCAATTCATCACAATTAATTCACTATTATTGTATTTATCATATGATCAAAAACATACAAGTAAATTAAAAGAGAATAGCTTGATAGTAAAAATACTAAAATAAGATGAACTTAATCAAAATCTTACCAAGCAAGTTGTGATGATGCAAACCCAATCATGGATGCATTCTATATAGTCATAGAAGATGCAACATGAAATTTGATGCAAAAAGGATTTGATTTGAGTGGTTAAAGGTGAGTTCTTGATTTGATTTTTTCAAAAAAATCTCTCTTTTAAGTTTAGGGTTCTAAGGAGTCAAAGAACTTGTTCAGATAATGAAAAAGTAAGATATTTATAGACATCAAGAATTGGGCATGTGAAAAGACAAGTTTGCCCCTGAAACGCACCGATCGGCGGTTTCAAATGGTGGCCAGGCCGTCGTTCGTAACCGCCGAATTGAACCCGAGAAGACCAAGGGAACAATAGCGGTTTCATTCTGCGGTTTCGTGACCACCGATCCAACCGTCGAATCAAACCCGAGAGAAAAATCAATTAGGTCAAAACGGCGGTTTCGTTCGGCGGCCAGGCCACCGATCATAACCGCCAATCACCAATAGAGGTGAAAACCAAAGAGAAGCCAAGGGCATTCTCCGTAGGCGGTCTTCGCACAAAACCAAGCACTCATTAGTGCAAGTGCAGACGTTTCCGAATTATATCGGGAAACGAATTACTAAGCACATATACACACAACAAGATATCAATCAAAGTGCTAGTGTGTAAAGTGACATGTGAAGAGTATGCACACAAGAACAAATATGCTAAGTGTGTGTGTGTGCTAATTAAATCTCTTCAAAGAAAACCAAGCACTAGAAATTATACCTTTGGCGTGCTTGTCCCTTAAGGTCTTGGAAGGGCCTTCGAGCTTGAAGATCAATCACCTAAACTACCCTTACACAATCAACCCCATCATATGGTTTGTCCACGAAATAAGCCAATAAAGATATGGGAATCCTTACAAGAGACATTTGAGAGAAAATCAAATCAAAAACACATTTTTAACACTCAAAAACCATTCTCATATGCATCAAAATATCGTCTAGCATTTTCTAGCTTAGTTAGGATGCTTGCTTGCATGGGTTTTGGTCAACACATATTCTTTGGTAAGTTCTTCACTATTATCATATATAATTAGTGTTTTATTTATCATTGACATCTCTTACATTATTTGTATGTTCTTAGATTATATTTTAAATACAAAATAGAGATTGTTGTGTTGACATGATTGAGTGTTGTATTTTGATAGCTATCTAGGTTTTCATAATCTATGTTTAGCTAAGCTATTTGACATGCCATCTAGCTTTTAATATCTAGGATTGAATTTATTGCAAAATCATTATCCTAGATAAGCATATAGAGTAACCTAGCTCTAATTGCATTTTTGGATATTTCATAATATTCACTTAGGTTGCATTATCTCTTCTTAAAGAATTAAGTCTTGTGTTGTGACCGGGATTAGGTTACTTAATTCGCAAGCAATTGGACTAGGTCCACTTATACCGGAATTAGGTAGTTGACACACCCCGGACCGGTTCTAATTAATTACACTAAATGAGGCTAACTAAAACTAATTGGATCCTAGGTCAAGGATTCTAGCTACTTAATTACAACGGCAATTAAAGGGGCGCGAGGTAGATTTACCCTTCGCAAGTGCACAAGTCGTACGAGTAGTAAAGTGTACACGAGTAAGGGTGATCGTTCCCACGAGGAATGTTGTTTAGCTAACAAGTAGTTCTAGATTATCATTACTTTTTGAATTCCTAATTGCTAACAAGTTCACTAATTAATGTTATCTAAATCAATTAACTAAAATTGCAATTAACTAAGATTAAAGCTTGATTAAAAGATGATTAAGCTAGATTAAGAGATGTTAGGGGATTGATTCATTCAAGTAATTACCAATTCATTAACCAATCATTCATTAAGCACATTCACAACATTCTAAGGCATGTAATTCATTTATCAATAATATTAAGCACAAAATCCATCATCTAACACATAATCTAATATCATAGATTAGTGATTAAGAGAGGATTTAGGAATAGTGATGTAGAGATTTTCTACTTAACTCAAATCATGAATTACTTAGATATATCTCTATGAAATTGATATTGAAACCTTCATACACATAGCGTGACACTTTATGCATGAAATCAACTACCAAGTGTGTACAAATATATGTTTATGCAAGACATATCATCAACATATCATTTAAAGTACATAATACACACATACAAAGCCTTAGATAGTGAATAAAAAATGGATTGATTAAATTATTGGTTTAATTACAAGAGTTACATCAATCCCTTAACAAAAGGAGTTAGTTACACATAGAAATAAATGAACTAGAGAATACAAAAGAAGAGTAAAACAAACCCATTTGGATTGGTTTCTTGGCCAAGAAGACTCCTCTTTGCAATCCAAGAACAATTTCCTTCTAGAGCAACTTGAAAAGATCAAGTCTAAGTAGCTCAAATTGGTGTTTGGCTACCTAGAAAATGATGGGAAAATTATGAAGAACACTAACTAAAGTTGAGAGAGTTATTCTCTCTCTTAATTCTACACTAAAGTCTAACTAAAACTAAAGTATTGTAGTCTAATTCATTGTGTAGTGTAGTATATGGTGTATATTAACTTACTAACTAAGACATATGATAGATATTTGTATATAATAAGTTATATGTAAAACATCTAATAATATCTAAGATGGTAAAGTGTATTGGACAAGCTTAGGTGAGAGGAGAGGCAAGTGGACGAGCTGCCACATTTCCAGGCGTTCCGGCGAGCTTGTTAACTCTGGAAGGCGAGCTTGTTCCCGCCTCCGTGAAGTCGCCGTGAAAACGGAAGGTTTTCGGCGACTTCTAACCTTCGGGACTACGGGCTTGTTAACTCTGGAAGGCGAGCTTGTTCCCGCCTCCGTGAAGTCGCCGTGAAAACGGATGGTTTTCGGCGACTTCTAACCTTCGGGACTGTGGGCTTGTTCCCGCCACATGAAACCGCCGTCATTGGGCAAGTTTGGACGTGTTTGGAGCGGGCAAGAAGCCGCTGGAGGCAAGCTTCCAAGCTTGGTTGGCCATGGTGGTTTGAAGACTTGGAGGAGTTGATGAAGGTGGAAATTGAATGCATGGGAGGTCGAAACTGGTGGCAAACGGACCGGAGGAGCTCCGGCAACCATTATGGGCGGACGGCCACCGGAAACGACGTCGAAAACTGGCCAAAATCTTCGGGTCACGTGTCGGGTCGGATCCGGGTCAATGGGTCTGCAACTCGGGTTCGCGGGTCATCTCTACCCGGTCTGCATGAGGAAGACGCGTGACGTCATGCTGACGTCACGCTGACGCGTGCTGAAGGGCCCTAAAACGACGTCCTCCCACTTAAGTGACGTGGCAGCCTTCTGTGCATTGGCTGGCAAATTACACACTGTACCCCTCAGCTCTTCCTTAATTACCAAATATGCAATAATTCCTCCAGAATTGCACTTTGACCCCTGATTCTCCGTGAAGTCGCCGTGAAAACGGATGGTTTTCGGTGACTTCTAACCTTCGGGACTGCGGGCTTGTTCCCGCCACATGAAACCGCCGTCATTGGGCAAGTTTGGACGTGTTTGGAGCGGGCAAGAAGCCGCTGGAGGCAAGCTTCCAAGCTTGGTTGGCCATGGTGGTTTGAAGACTTGGAGGAGTTGATGAAGGTGGAAATTGAATGCATGGGAGGTCGAAACTGGTGGCAAACGGACCGGAGGAGCTCCGGCAACCATTATGGACGGACGGCCACCGGAAACGATGTCGAAAACTGGCCGAAATCTTCGGGTCACGTGTCGGGTCGGATCCGGGTCAATGGGTCTGCAACTCGGGTTCGCGGGTCATCTCTACCCGGTCTGCATGAGGAAGACGCGTGACGTCACGCTGACGTCACGCTGACGCGCGCTGAAGGGCCCTAAAACGACGTCGTCCCACTTAAGTGACGTGGCAGCCTTCTGTGCGTTGGCTGGCAAATTACACACTGTACCCCTCAGCTCTTCCTTAATTACCAAATATGCAATAATTCCTCCAGAATTGCACTTTGACCCCTGATTCTCCCAAATGACATATTTGCCCTCTTTTGCCCTGATTTCGCTACTTTTCTCCAGTATGGTCCAAAATACCCCTGGTGAGCTGAAATACCTGAAAAACACTTATTTACAATATTAAATACCAAAAATGGCTCGGAAAACGATTACAAAAGCTAAGTTAGGGAGCGCTAAATGTAAACATTTGAAGCGCGATCAGTAGTTGTGATGATTATTGATCGGGATTAGATCATTAAACCGGGATTAGGTTGTAATCATCTCAATTAGTGGATTCAAGGTTCGTGTGTGGCGCACATAACAGCCCGTGGTTTTTCCCGTGAGGGTTTCCACGTAAATGTCAAGTGTTATTTACATTTCGCACCATATTACACTTGTTATACTATTGTGACTAGTAGGGACATTTTTGTAAAATTGACATGTATGCGAAAATTGGGTAAAATCATTTAAAATCTATCCCCCCCTCCTCTAGATAGTTTTATACACACCGTGCATTATTTCTTTCAACATCATATAAGACCATCCTAGTAACCCGCCACTAAAGTGACCAGGTACGCCTTCTACCAATCCAGATCAAAATGAAGGGTTCCTAGACTCCAAGGTACTAGGAAACACAGAAGCCAAGTTCCTAAGGACTCCACTACTACAAAATCCTAGTATCCCGCCACCACACTAACCTGGTATCCCGATACCCCGATATACTGATACCCTAATCCAATAGGAGGTGGGATGCCTATGTACCCCGATCCCTCCTAGAACTGGCCAACCAAGCAGTAAGAGTGTCAGATTAACAGATTATCAAGGTAAGATCAGGTACGCCAACATCAAGCTACAAAAAAGAACAGTGAGACGTCGACGTTTATATAACAAAGGAAATTGATTCATTCCCGCCACTCAAGAGATTTACTTGAAAGCAAAGTCAACTCTGTCAAATTCTGCCAAAAAAGGGATCACTTGATTCCTTGAATCAATACTACGATCTTCTCACTTATCGCCACGGAACGTCCCGCAAATCACTAGGTCACTGGACCGAATTTAGGGGAGTGCACAGCAAGTAATGGGACATATATATATAACATGATACTAGACAGAAAAGGGGACCGCAACTTGAGTCCAAAACCCTACAGTTTTCTTTTCCACTTATCGACAGGCACGAGATCTCCATCACCAACTATGTTTTAACCCTTTTACTATGATAACCAAAAGTCTCCATTGTATTCCTGTTACGTGTTTATTATCAATAAAACAAGTTGTATATGATCTCTATTGATGTTATATTTTGATTCATCATCGTTGTATTTTAGTTGTTTTTTCTGAGTATTCATAGGTATCGAACTACGTGATGCCTTTCCGACCATGACCTACCCCGATTACGATCATAAGAATTGTTAATTGGAAATTCACCCCAGTGACAATTTTCCTTTTTCCTTTAACAATTACTGTTATGCTATTAATGAATTATAGAGTTGTTATATATATATATATATATATATATATAATGTTTCAAAATTCCATGCTTTATAAAACAAAGAATTTGACATAAAAACCAATAGAAGTAGTGCAAAAATCAAAGTCCTACTAAGAACCAAAAGCATTAACAAATATTGGCTATCAATCTTCAGTTTTCACCACTAGAGTCTTCACAGATCACTTCTTGGATTTCTTAGCTCCCTCAGTTGGTTGAGGTGCTACTAGTGTTGGTGCCTTCTCTCCAGGTCCTTATGCCAGTCGCTCCTCCCTCCTAGCAAACTCTCTCTCCTTGCTGGCCTTGTTCTTAGTGCGCTTAGCCTCAAACTGATCAGAAATAGTCTTCTCTCTTAGCCTTCTTAGCCTTGGATTTGTGGATACTCTCCATCAGCACACACTTGTTCTTAAACACATTACCCTTGACCTTCATGTACATGTCATGGTACATGCGCTTGTCAATCTTCTTGGACTTGCGGTACTTGCGAAGCAAATGCCTAAGCACACGCATTCTCCTCATCCAAAGAATTTTTGTGAGTAGCCTAGCTTCTCTGGTACCTTTGCGCTTACCGTATCCAGAGTGACGGCCCTTCTTCTTGGCCTCCTTCATTCCGCGAGCATGAGAACGAGAGTGGATCTTTGTTGGCTTCCTAATGATGAAACCATCTTTCAACATTTTCCTAATGTTCTACCTGGATTTGGCCATGGAGATTTCGTTACCCTCATTAGGGTCAAGCCAGACCTTGCCTCTTCCACACTTGAGGACGCTAGCGGTGAGCCACTTATGTAGCTTCAATGACACCATTGTGTAGGGAAAATACACGCGGTGGAAGCAAAAATAAGTTTAGTATATTTCAAAAAATTTCCCTTTTAGAGATGAACCTTAACCCTTGATTAATTAATATATAATAAAAGTATCGTACCTTTGTCGCATGATCCGATTGACGTTGCGTCGATGGTAATCCGCAAGATCTTCCAATCTAATCACGAACGTGAATCACCTAGGAGCGTGGTCTTCCTTTCTTTGAATTGTGTACTTGAGGATGGATAACAAAAACTTTTTCTTTTTCGTTGGTCACAAAAACTTCCAAAAGATAACAAAGAACGTTCCGATCACTTTTGAATTCTCAATCTTTTGATTGAAATTCGCGTGAACCTAATTCGAAGTTGTGCACAAAGTCTTTTGATGTAAAAGCTACTAGTGCACTATCGAAATAAAACGTTTTCTTCTCTCTTTTTCCTCTTGGCCGAATTCTCACACACACTAGTCTAAGAGATGGATTCTATTTTTCAAGCTAAAGAAAAATAACTCTCAAGCAAGCCTTAGGGTGTGGCTAAATTCCACACTATGTAATATATAGTGGCCGAAATCCTTGCCCTAATTTATTTAGGGTTGGCCGAATCCTATCATAAGAAAACAAGGAGGTGGCCGAAATCCTCACTCTAAGAGGATTTGTGTTTCACCAATACTTCTATCAATCTTTAGAATCCTAACCCTAATCCAACTCTTTAGTGTTTTATTCAATTGTGACTATATCAAAAACTTCCTAATTTGATTAGATAAATAAATACCTTTTATTTATCTACTTACCAAATAAAGTCTTTGATATTTATTATACTACTAGCAATAGTATAATACTAAGAAACATATTTCATAGTCAGAAAAAGATTTTGATTCTTAATTAAATAATTAATTAATTTCCATTTAATCAAATAATAAAATAAAATAATATGTTAGGCAAATATAATATCCTTGCCGCCCAAGTACCATACATGGGCCATATATTATTTTTCCATTTTATTTAATCCATTAGACTTTAAATAAAAAGCCTACATGTGAACTAGACCCATTCTTACTCAAAGAAACAAGCCCACATGCCTTAATACAATTTTTAATGGACCTATAATTAGTACAGTAGAATATATCAAGTGATCTATGCAAGTCCGTGTGGATTGGGGATCTTGGCGGGCTATCTAAATTTAAGCTTCAATAAACATAACCTAATCACAATCAACAAATGATTCACTTAGGTTTGTTCTATTAATTTTAGCTTATTCCACTAAAGAGCTAAAATTGAACTCTTAAATAAAGATAGAATAAGTAAATATTTCTCATTCGTACCCTAGACAATCTTATTGGAGAAAATGTATCCTCGTGAATAATATCAGTAATCAACAAGAGCTCATAGACCGCCTATAGCTCTCCTAGTTACCATATTTACTCATATAACCATGTTTTGAACTTGGATATTTTGACTTGTCCAGAAGCCATGTTTCAATAGACACTATTGAAAACTCAACGTTAAGATTTAATATCCAATACCTCAAAACAACCATATGATAATATTAAACTATTATTTAATAAATGGAGCCACGATATCCATATCTATAAATGAAGTCCTCTATCGATTAACAGATGAATACCACCAAACTATTGAGGATAGACTATGTTATATAATCGTACTAATTGATAGGTCAAATGATAACACTTGCAACCATAAGTCCATCATTTATCTCAGGATTAAGATAGACTCTCCGATTATCCTCATAATGAAAACTTTTATCCGCTAACAGTTGTTAGATAAAGTATTTCATTGTGATCATATTCAATGCACCTAGTGCACTAGATTCTTTTACTCAAAACCTCTTTGATGATTTTAGACTCATCATAACACATTTGATCCCACTCAAATGCCTGCAAAAGAATCTACAACTTTGACAAGATAAAGGTGTCACCCTTTACCTTAAGTTGTGAACATTATTTAAGACTAACTAAAGAATTGTGTCTACCTCATACATATCCAGATGTATGAACAATTCTTCTTTTCTCATAGTCTTTTGACCTTATGATTATTTACTTTTGACAATTATAATAATTAAACTATAAATGCTATAAGATTTGTTAAAACAGAAATCACTTTATTAATATGAAAAGATTGTCAAAAACAATATTACACTCTTGCTATTGAGCATAATCCTAACACATTGTTTCTCTCTCTCTCTCTCTCTCTCTCTCTCTCTCTCTCATGGTGACATAATTTTTTTGAAGGGAAAAAGACAAAAATTGATGCAAGTAATTATTTTGTTTGTGTTTGGTTAAGATTTAATCAGATTTGGTCACTGGTTTTGCCTACTGGATTAGCCCGGGCAATGAGTCCAACCGTCCCAAACAAGACACTATATCCTTTTAAAGCTTTTTGTATATTTTAAAAACCATTTCAAGCTATGTTTGAGATTGCTTTGCTTAAGAAATAATCCGTTTATAGATTAACTTAAGAAAAAAGTAGGTAGGTGTTTAGTAAACTCAATTTTAAAATTGCCTAACTTTTGAAATGATTGAAAATGTATTTAACAAAATGACTAAAATAGACATCATTAAACAATATAAATATAATATTAATATAAAGTTTTAAGAAAGAAATAAATAACAAATTTAAACAAAAAAAAAAAAAATGACCGAGTCAACTCAATCCATTCTCACACAACTCGCTCAAACAGTGTTTGGAAACCTGAGTCAACTCAGTCCCTACCTATTTGAAACTCAACAACAGACGAGAACCATCCTCAACTGGTGGTGTCAGGGGAGGAGACTGGTTTTTCTCCGGTAGTGAAGGAGGCGACGAACAGCCTCCTCTCGTTCTCATGATGAACAGCATCTTTGGCACTGGTTTTCGATCACGGCAACGGAACATCATCCTCCTATTCTCGACCATTGAGGCATAACAAGTTTTTCTTGCATCGAAGAGCCCAATTCTACTCCATCCTCGTGATTGAGATTGCAACGGATCTCACAATCGATCGAGTTGGAATCTCACGATTTCAATTCGAGTTTGTAAGGTTTCCTTTTCTTTGATTGGCTTATTTCATAGACAAACCACAATTGGGGTTTTTGTAAGGGTAGATTAGGCTCTCAAGATCTCAAGAGGAGAAGCACCAAAGGTATATTTCTTGTGCTTGCTTTGCTTTGAAGAGATGTAGTTGCACACACACACAACACTTGCATAATTCTTACTTGTATGTTGTGTTTGTATTTTGTGTGCATCATTGATGATTTAATCTCTCTTCTTGCATGTGTTGTCTTGGTGAGGAGCCGCTGAGAAGGCTCTGCCCTTCTCTGCCGCGGTTGTGTAGCCGCAGCACTCAAGCGACAGAGATGTGTTATCTCTACCGTGGTGCATCTGCTGCGGTCTATCCAACCACGACAGTCGAGCGACAACAATAATTTTGCTGTGCCGCGGTTATAGTGCCACGGTTGACCAACTGCGGCAGTCGTGACCGCGGTAGTCCATCAGTGAGAAGCTGAAACGTTTTTGCTTAAAACGACATCACTTTAAATAGATCTCATATATATATATGTGTTCTTCTTCATAGGTCATTTTTTAGTGAGTTCAAAAGCCATTTTTCACTTAGCATATTTCTCCAAGAGAAAAATCTCAACAAGAACTCACCTTTCTTTACTCAAACATCATTCCATGACCATCAAACATCATCTAGCATCTTTCTTGAGCATCTAGATATCTTTTTACATGGATTTTTCATCGCACTTTGCTTGGTAAGTTTTTCACTTATATCTTACATATTTTGTGTCTTTCTTCCCAAGCTTTCTCTTTTATCACTTGTATGTCATTGATTTACATCTTAGATACATGTTTGAGATTAGTGTGTTGAATGTTTGAGAGTTGTATTGTGATAGCACTCTAGGTTTGCATAATCTATGATTTGCTAAGCTAATTGACATGTCATTTAGTTCTTAATATCTAAGATTGCTTTTATTGCAAAATCATCATCTTAGATAAGCATATAGGGTTCCCTTGCTCTATGTTGCATTTTGGATATTCATATATTCACTTAGGGTGTTAATCTCTTCATTGAGAAGCAAGTCTTGTGTGTAGCTTCCGGGATTAGGTTGCTTAGATCGCAAGCATTTGGACTAGGTCCGCTTATATCGAGATTAGGTAGGTGTGTGATTACTTACCGGGATTAGGTTGTAATCGGTTTACACATTTAGTGGATTCGAGGTTCTAGTGTGGCTCACTTACTAGCCCGTGGTTTTTCCCGTGAGGGTTTCCACGTAAATATCAAGTGTTATTTAATTTCCGCACATATTACACTTACTATATTTTTGTGTCTAGCTTAGGGCATTTTCGTAATCTTGACATTGCACGAAAATTGGGTAAAATTAATTAAAATCTATTCACCCCCCCCCCCCCCTGTAGATAATATATATTACACACCGATATTTTGTTTCAGAGTTCTGTCATTGCCGGAGTAAACTGACTTCTTTCAACGTTGTCAACATCTCAGGAGAAGTCCAGTTAACCTCATGCCACTATCGTTGGCGACGATGGTGGCCATTGTCCTTCAAGTTTTTTTTTTTTTTGAAAAATAGTTTATGTTAACGCCGAAATTTATCTCCTATCTAAGGGAGAATTCTCAAGACGTTTCTAAGGGAAGCCCTCTTTGGGCACCTCTAGGAAGACCCCCTCAAGATCTCTCTCTCAGGATCTCCTCCACGGATCCCCTCCACGGATCCCCTCTTAACAATAGGTCTACACCAATCCAACTCTTCTACAGTAGGACCCCTTTGCACTAGAGCCACCACAACACTAGATCCCTCCAAGAAGTAACTCCCACCAAAGCACCAGATCTCTCTAGGGGAGCAGCTCATCCCAAATGAAATGGCTAGGCTAAAATATGATATATGGGCTGTCTTCCATGAGATAAAGTATGTCAAAATGACCAAAACCCATTGATCATGCCAAAAATGTTATATATTTTGGCCCTCATTTCCTACTTTTTGTGCTTGTGTCTCGGGTAAATTCGGGTATTTAATATGTTAAAATAAGTGTTTCAGGTATTTCTTAAAGCTTAGGGGCATTGGAGTTATTTTGGTGGAATCAAGGGTAAAAGGTGTAAATTTGAAGGAAGGATTGAAGATTATATGATTTTGCAAGAGATCAGAGGGCATTTCGCAATTTATCAGCAGCTCATGCCACCACAATTAATGAAACGATGTGTTTCATTTGTTAGATAAGTTGGGTTGCTAAACGCACCCCAGCCCATTTCTTAATATAACTAATATGAAGACAAAAGGCCCAATAGCTACAACAATCTAGTGTGGCAAGCTCACCACACCTTAAGCCCAACTACACCCCAATAGCTTTCTAAGCACACCCCACCATCATCTTCACATTCACGAACCAAACCTGATTTGTTTGGCAAATTATGGGAAGCTCCTAGGGGATCTAATGGTAATTTGCCATGTTTAGGGGTTGTTTTGGTAATTAACCACTTGTGCCCTAATTTCTGAAATACATATAAATGTCCCATTTTCTGATGTCATTTAATATCTTCTTACCTCTTCTTCCCTCTCTCTCTTTTAGACAACTAAACACTAACCTAGACCAAAACTCACTCTCTCACACACTATTTCTTGATTTTCTACTCAACAAAGCACTACGGGGATTGGATTAAAGTTTGAAGACAAGGATTCTCTACATGGATTTTCTCTCAACCTCTTCTCTTAGTTTTTATATTGTAATAGACATGAGTAGCTAAATCTCCCACTAAGGGGTTGAAGTGATTAGTTTGTTGGATGTTGGGCATTTGTAAATAAACTCTTTATTCTATATTCAAATCTATATTATATGTTTTATTCTCTTACATTAATTGATTTCTAATATTGACTTGTCTTGGATACACCCTCTTAGCAAGATTGATTTGGAATCTATTTGAGTAGATAACTAGGTATACACCCTATTTGGTTGTCTAATACTCTATTGAATGGAAGGATTTCGTGAAATCCGACTTAATAACCATAATCTTAATCTAATCTTGAATGGGTGGCCTTTACTATACACCCTAGGTCAGCCACTTGTGAGAGAATTAGAAGTCATCACTATACACCCTAAGATGACTACATTAGTGATTTTGCAAGAACTAACCCTTCAAGTAGTATCCGATTAAATAACCTCTAGCCTCATCTAATCTTAAATGGGTGGCCTCCACTATACACCCTGGGTTGGCCACTTATGAGAGAATTGGAAGTCATCACTATACACCTTAGGATGGCTACATTAGTAAGAGGTCAAGCCCTTAATAGATAAATGAGCACTCATGGCTAGAATCCTAAATGAGCAACTAGCACTATACACCCAGGTTGGTTGCTTAGGAAGGATTAATCTCTAGTAGGAGGTCTTCACTATACACCTTAGGTTGACCCCTTGCTAGAGATAAATAACCAACACTATACACCCTAGGTTGGTTACATTAGATAAAATGTGCTTAATTATGAGTTTTTTGCATTGCCCAATGTTCACTTACGAGTCCATTAACTCCTTAGTCCGCATTATCATACATTTATCACATTACTAATTGTAGTTGCATTCTAGTTTTAGCATTAATTGTAGCTTGCATCTTAGTGTTAATCTTTTCTAAACAAACCATTGATTCTTTACTTTATGCATTTTAGTATTTGTAAGGATTCCCATTTATTGATTGGCTTATTTCGTGGACAAACCACATTTGGGGTTCTTTGTAAGGGTAGATTAGGCTCTCAAGACCTCAAGAGAAGAAGCACCATAGGTAAATTTCTAAGTGCTTGATTAGCTTTGAAGAGATTTAGTGCACATACACACATTCCATGCATATCCATACTTTGTGTATATTGTGTGTCTTTATGTGTGTACACTCATGTTTATATAATATCTCTTCTTGCATATTTTGTTAATTGCATCTAGTTCATTGAAATGCCATGACATGTTTAGGCATTAGGATGCAAAGCCATGAATTCTTTTCATGCATGTTTAAGTGATTGCATCTTGTTTATTGAAATGCCATGACATGTTTAGGCATTAGGATGCATTCGCTTCCCACACTTGCACTTCATGATTAGTCTTAAGTGTGGTGTAATTCATTTCCATTTGTGTGATCGGAAACGTCCGCGCTTGCACGATGGTGTGCATGTCTTAGCGCGATGGTTGACCACTTGAGAATGTCTCATTCTTCTCTTGGATAAGCAGTAGCTTTGGTTTGGTTGTTTGGAGTAAAGTGTCTAGTTTCAAAAGATTGGTTTTCAATGTTTTAAATGTTTTTCAAAACTGACCTTTGTATGGTCTTATGACCATAACTTTTTATAAAAAGATTTAAATTGAGTTTTGTAAAATTTTGGACAAACTAGACACCCATACATTTCCAACGGTATATTATTCGTAATATTTCATGACCGTTTGAATTGGTTTTGAAATCTCCAAAGTGACCACCAAAACAGGGCAACTATGTTGTTGTCCGTTTCTAACCTTTGGTCACTCTATTGACCATAACTTTTTCTACAGACATCGAAATATCATTCCATGAATTGAAGTAGAACGTAGACATCCATACCTTTCCAACGATATATCATATGAAAGGTTTCGATGTCATTTGGTCATGTTTTGAGGCACTTGAAGTTGAAGCTGATGCTCTGTCGCGCCTAATCCACTGTTCACCCGCCCTACGTAGAGCGGGCACCTGATTGATTTTTCAATCCGCCCTACACTCGCCCAAAATCCGCCCTACATAGACCGGTTTGCGTGAAAACTTTTTGGAAACTTTCCAAAACGACATAGCTTCAATTGGACATTATATATATATGCCTCTTTGATCTTAGGACATAAAAATAACTCAAAAAATCATATTTTTAATTGAGAGCTTTTTCAAAGAGAGCGTTTTCATCAAGAACTCATCTTTGATCATCTTTGATCATCCAAATCATTTTCCATATGCATAAATCATCATTTAAGCATCATCCATGATATCTAGGATGTGCTAGTGCATAGGTCTTCATCAACACACATGCTATGGTAAGTTTAACACTAATTTAATCTAATCTTAGTGTTTTTACATATCTATTTATCTCATTGATTACTTGTATATGCTTAGATTAATTTCTTATTACAAGATTAAGATTATGTGTTGTATGTTTGGGTGTTGTATTTTGATAGCTTCATAGGATTGCTTAATCTATGTTTAGCTAAGCTTTATGACATGTCATTTAGCTCTTGATTTTAGGATTGATTCAATTGTCATATCATCATCCTAGATAAGCATCTAAGGTTCCCTAGCCTTGTTTGTTGTTTGAATATCATCATATATTCACATAGTTGCATTATCTCTGCATTGAGAATTAAGACTTGAGGCTAAGATTGCTTAGGCCTCAAGCAATTTGGACTAGAGCTACTTTTAAAGGCCCACGCGGTAGAAGTGGGGGGTTATTGACCAGAGTGTTAGACGAAGTCTACATAGGTTGTAAACTCCATTTCAATTAGTGGATTTCGAGGTTCAAGTGTGGCGCACTAAACAGCCCGTGGTTTTTCCCAATGGTTGGGTTTCGACGTATATATCAAGTGTTATTTAATTTTCGCACCATATTACACTTGCTATATTATATTGACTATTAAGGGTATTTTCGTAATCTTGACTATATACGAAAATTGGGTAAAATTAGTTAAAATCTATTCACCCCCCTCTAGATTAATATATCGAACACACCGTTAATTTGTTTCAGTATTATTAATCCTAATCTAGTCATCGCTACCTCTGATCCTTGTGGACGACACCCATGCTTGCCGCTTTACTCGTTTTTATACTTGTGAGCACATTGCATAGGTTTTATAAATATTTTTGACGTATGATTTTAAACGACAAAAAATCCCTTCGTCAAATGGCACCGCTGCCGAGGATTGATGTGCATAGTAGTGATTTCGTAAGTTTTAATATCATTAGTTCCGTAGTTGTTTTTAGGTTTGTTAGATTCTTTTTTATTTCTTTGGTAGTTTTTGTTTCTTTTTGTTTCAAGCCTCTATGGATTCCATTTGGCAAAAGTCAAGGCCAAGCTACTTACCAACATGCATGGCAAATGATGAGAAATAAAGCTTTTACAAGAAACTGTTGGAATAACCAAACCGTTGGAATCCTCAAATAGCTCGAAAGAAGACATGGATAAACTCCGGATAGAGTTTGAAGTAGAGCAAAGCAAGAAAATGGATGAGACAGAAAGTTGGATCAACATGAACCCAGGAGCTTATGAGTGTGAGTAAGGAGCTATTGTTGGTGAGGGATGTGTCGAAGAAAGAGAATGAAGCACTTCAAGAGAGAGTTGAGGTAGCTTCCCGAGAAAAAGAAGAAATGAGGGAAGACTATGAGAAGAATATAAAACTCTTGAAGATGGAGCTAGAAGGCAAGGAAGCCTTGGAAATGGAAAAGGCGAAAAAACTTCAAGAGCTAAAGAAGAAACTCATACTTCAAGTAAAGATGATCATAGTTGAAAACGACACATTAAAGAAGAAGAATGGTGAAGTCTCCAACAAGAGTAAAGAGTTTGAAGAACAAATTGAGAGACTTGAAGCCGAAAAGAGTACAACATTGAAGGAGTTAGAGAACTTGGCGAGGGTATCAAAGGCATTTGAAGATGAGATAGTTCGCAAGTCGAGAACAATTCAAGTGGAGGTTGTACAAAAAGCCAATGTCCTAGAGGAAGCAAAAGGAGCACTTAGCAAAAAAGAGGAGGAGGTCAAGGCATTACATGTAAAGCAAATCTAACAACCTCAAAGTCACTCATCAAAAAGGAGTTCCTCTAATTATAATCTTATTTGCTATGTGTGTTCTAGGAGAGAGCATTTTAAGGCTAAGAATTACAAGTTTAATCAACATAGGAAGATGAAAGGTCCTATGAATAGGTGGAGTCCACCTAGGGTAAAGCAAATTTGGGTAAGGAAAGATCAAGTGCACTTATTTAGAAACATGGGAAAGGAAAAGATGAAAAAGACACCCAAATTTGTTTGGGTTGTGAAAACTAGAGAATTTCCTAACTTGGTTAAACCACTCTTAGTTAATCCTAGCCCCACCTCAAATGCACAATGTTGAAAATCTTCGTGCATGTTTTGTTTATGCTTTATTTTGTTTGAAAATTGCACAATTTTTTTTTCCTTCTTTAATCTAGTATTTCTCTCTATATGTGAAATTATGCATGGTAATTGAGAGGAGAGAAAGCATTAGGTTTGGGGGGTAAAATTTATTGTGGGATTTGTTTAGTTTGTTTCTTTTGAATAAATGGTGTTTCAAACTTTTGTTGGCAATTGCATGTATTGAGTAGACTTTTATTTGCCGGAACTTTCTACTATGTTTTATGAGTGTATAGATTTTCTAGTGCTTCTTGAGGAAGCGAATTGTGTAGCTTGTGCGATAAAGCAAGGTCTCTTTATCTCTTGGGAGGAAACAAAGTCAACTTCCGAGTCTTGGAGGGACAAGCAAGCCAAGAGTGCTCATAAAAAGGGCAAGAGCCTTATCTTCATAAAGAAAGCAACATCTTAGAGTTCGAAGAGCCAGAGCGCCATACCACGTCTTGCCTAGACGTTAAATCATGCGCTTGGTGGGAGGCAACCCACTTAGGTACATTTCTTTCTTAGTTCATAATTGTTTTTATTTTGTTTTTACATTTTTGTTTAGAATAAGTGTGTGAATTAGTTGTGTTGTGTTTAGTGCCTAGGTGGTTTACGTTGTTTGTGTTTGAGTTCTTGCCTTCCATGATTCATTTATCATTGTCCATGCATCTCAATGTCATATAAAAATTGAAGACAATGTTTAGATTAGGTTTGGAGGTGTGGATTCATCATTTGAGTCATTTTTCTTTTTAGTTTTTCAAGTTTTTCTTTGACCTTCGCGAAAGTACCCTATTTTGAAATTTCAGAGGCCAAATGTTTCATTTAAACTGTACTTATTGGTGAGGAAATAAATTATTTCACCCACGATGCTTTCTTATATTTTTCGATACAGTTCCAATGGCATAAAGAACGTAAAATTCTGGGTGGGTGTTCAAAAGTTATGAATGTTTCTTTGACTAAAGGTCATGGGCGATGCACTGTTTTGAAATTCTGCACATGACCCATCTTTGACGTCTATTTACACATTTTTCCGATTTTAATTTTGAAATGTTTTCTAAATGCAAAGTGTGCATTTGCATGTCTATTTTCTTGTGCCAAAATTTGAGAAAGTTTTATTGAGTAGTTTTGAAAATATACAATGAAGAGCGGACATAGGTTGATTTCAAAAGTCACCAGTGAAAAGTCCTGGAGGCGTGTTTAATATAAAGCTAGAGGGGGGGTGAATAGATTTTAGCTAATTATTACCCAATTTTCGTGTGCATGTCAATTTTACGAAAATACCCCTAGCAAGTCAAATATACATACAAGTGTAATATAGTGCGGAATTAAAAATGACACTTGATGTATACGTGGAAACCCAACCACTGGGAAAAACCACGGGCTGTATAGTGCGCCACACTCGGAACTCGAAATCACTAATTGAAATGAAGTTTACAACCTATGTAGACCTCGTCTAACAATCCGGTCTGTAACCCCTCACTTCTACCCTGCGGGCCTTTATTAGCAACCCTATTCCAATTTGCTTGAGGCCTAAGCACTCTTAGCCTCAAGTCTTAATTCTCTAAGAAGAGATTATGCAACCTATGTGAATATGTATGAATATTCAAATAACAAACAAGGCTAGGGAACCTTAGATGCTTATCTAGGATGATGAGATAATCAATTAAAATCAATCCTAGATATTAAGTGCTAAATGACATGTCATAATAGCTTAGATAAACATAGATTATAAAAACCTAGATATCTATCACAATACAACACTCAATCAATTCATCACAATTAATTCTCTAATCTTGTATTTATCATATGATCAAAACATACAAGTAAAATAAAGAGAATAGCTTGATAATAAAAATAATCAAAAAGATGAACTTAATCAAAATCTTACCAAGCAAATTGTGATGATGCAAATCCAATCATGGATGCATTCTATATAGTAATAGAAGATGCAATATGAAATATGATGCAAAAGGGATTTGATTTGAGTGGTTAAAGGAGAGTTCTTGATTTGATTTTCTCTCAAATCTCTCTTTCTCTCTCAAGAATATGGAGCCTCTCTCTCTAGGGTTTGATTTTGTGGCACAGCCCTTAAAATGATGAGAAAGATATGTATTTATAATGCCCAAGTGAAACTATGTCGTTTTGGAAGAAATGGAAAAAAATATGGGCATTTTCGCGGTACTCGCGTCAGTGCAGCGACTCAAGATTCGAGAGCTTCGAAACATGACCAAACGATATCGAAACCTTTCGTATGATATATCGTTGGAAAGGTATGGAAGTCTACTTTCTACTTGTTTTTATAGAATGACATTTAGATGTCTGTAGAAAAAGTTATGGTCAATTGAGTGACCCAAGGTCAGAAACGGACAACAACAGAGTTGCCCTATTTTGGTTGTAACTTTGGAGATTTTAAAACCAATCCAAACGGTCATGAAATATTACGAATAATATACCGTTGGAAAGGTATGGGTGTCTAGTTTGTACAGAAATTTTCAAAACTCATTTTGAAGCTTTGTCTAAAAAGTTATGGTCACAAGACCATGCAAAGGTCAGTTTTGAAAAACATTTAAAACATTGAAATCTAATCTTTTGAAACTAGACACTTTACTCCAAACAATCAAATCAAAACTACCACTTATCCAAGAGAAGAATGAGACCTTCTCAAGTGGTCAACCATCGCGCTAAGACATGCACACCATCGTGCAAGCGCGGACGTTTCCGATCACACAAACGGAAACGAATTACACCACACTTAAGACTAATAATGAAGTGCAAGTGTGAGAAGTGAATGCATCCTAATGCCTAAACATGTCATGGCATTTCAATGAACAAGATGCAATCAAAATAAAACATGCAAGAAGAGATGTTCAAGAACATGCATGCACACATATAAAACACACAACATACAAGAATAAAATTTATGCATGAGTTGTGTGTGTGTGAAACTAATCTCTTCAAAGCAAATTAAGCACATAGAAGTTTACCTTTGGTGCTTATCAACCTTGAGGACATGAGAGGGTCTTGAGCTTGAATATCAATCACTTAAGCTACCCTTACATGCAATCCCCAATACATGGTTTGTCCACGAAATAAGCCAATCAAGATATGGGAATCCTTACAACCAGTTTTTTGGAATTTTGTCCTCCATGTTGAGATGGTCTTTTGCATTATGTTTTTTGTGTTTTGTGTCATGTTAGGTGTGCACCGTTAAGCCGGACTCTCTTGTTTTCAACATTGGGGACAATGTTGAGTTTTGGTTTGGGGGTATAGACGCCTAGTTGAGTCGTCTTTTTAAGAGTCTTGTGTCATTTTACTGTCTAACTTTTCAAAAGTTGTCGCAGGGCCAAATTTTTCGAGCTTTAAATAGTTTGGGTGTGATGCCTTGTGTGTGTGCTTGTGGCGAGAGTTCTTATGCTTGATGAGCTTGTGATGTAGCTTGTTGTTATTTTAAGGTCTCACTTGCACTTTCATGGTTTAGTCCCATCCTTTTTGTGTGTAAGTTGAGAGGACTCGGTGCTCTTACACATCATTCTAATAGTGGAGATTACCTAGTGAGTTCACAAACACAAGCCTTTAAAAAAAAAAAAACGCAATTGAGTGTTATCATTATTTTATCTTTAAACACTTTTCTCGTCATGTGCATCATGTGCCATAAGATATGCATCATATTTGTGGATTGCTTTATGGATACTTTCATTCCCTTGATAGACAAATTATGGAAATGATTTTAGGCAATGTGTGTGCAATTAACTGCTTAAAAAGCCTAAACACATTCCTTATTCCCTATGCATGCTCCAATGCCAATTTGAGGCCAAACACTTACCTTTCACTTGGTACCACAATTAACCATATAGCCATAAGCCAAACACAAAACAACCCTTTAATTGCCAATCATGTAGGGTGTGTGTGTGTGGAAAGTGGTTGAAAGGTGTAAGTTCTTATATGAAATAGCGTGTACTTAGGCAATGTGTAAATGTGCAAGCTTGGGCTCAAAAAAGTGAAAGTGCCAAAAATTTCACTTAGAGCCAAATTGTCAAAATTGTCAAATGTAATTTTACAAAAAGAAAAGGAAAAAAAAAAAAAAAAAAAAAAAAAAACAAGCAAGCAAGCAAAAGCAAAAAGAAAAGAAAAAAAAAAAAAAAAAAAAGCCTTAAAATTCAATGTAAAGTACTCACAATGTAGAGTACAATTGTGTTGCACAAGTGTGTATGACGCAAATGTGTGAGTTATTGTAAATAGAGCTAAGATTATGGGGTGTGAGTTTGTGTGAGTATTGTGATTGGTGATCTTTGAACTCCAAATTCTTCCTATTTTCTTTGTTTCACCACATTTAACCCCATAGCTCCATTTCAACCAAAGGGAAAAGACCTTTTTGATCCATGATGAGTCTTGATTGGGAATGTTTGTTGAAGCATGATCTTCCACGTCCGTGGCACTTGATTCCTTCCTAGGCTAGTTCACAAAGAGAGTTTGCATGAGTGTGAACTTAGGCAATGCAATGCATTAGATTTCTATGCATAAACTCCATTTTTGCATACCTTGCATGAGTGTGAACTTAGCACTCCGAGCGGAAAAAAAAAAAAGAGTTTCCATGTGAGGCTTAGAGTCGAAGCGAATTATGCTCGATGTGTGAGAGTGAGTAATCCCCAATATGAGAGCGTTTTTAGGTGTGGGATTCGTGATTGTGCGAGTTCCCTTTGAGTGCCTTTGAGTTGCTTTAAAACGTTTTGCATGAGTCTACTCATTATTATCACATTTCTTTGTATCTCACCTTTAATCGGCAATGCGACTTATTTTGTTTGTTTGCTTTATTGGTGTCTAGGAAAATTTTTAGATTGAGTCTTTTGTGTCGTGTCTTATGCTTTTGTTTGTTTTGTTTTGGTTTTGCTCAAGGACAAACAAAAGATAGGTTTGGGGGTATTTGATCGTGCCAAAAATGTTATATATTTTGGCCCTCATTTCCTACTTTTTGTGCTTGTGTCTCTAGTAAATTCGGGTATTTAATATGTTAAAATAAGTGTTTCAGGTATTTCTTAAAGCTTAGCGGCATTGGAGTAATTTTGGTGGAATCAAGGGTAATAAATTTGGAGGAAAGATTGAAGATTATGTGATTTTGCAAGAGATCAGGGGACATTTCGCAATTTACCAGCAACTTATGCCACCTCAATTAATGAAACGGTGTGTTTTATTCGTTAGATAAGTTTGGCTGCTAAACGCACCCCAGCCCATTCCTTAATATAACTAATATAAAGACAAAAGGCCCAATAGGTGCAACAATCTAGTGTGGCGAGCTCACTACACCTTAAGCCCAACTACACCCAAATAGCTTTCTAAGCACACCCACCATCATCTTCACATTCACGAACCAGACCTGATTTGTTTGGCAAATTACGGAAAGCTCCTAAGGGACCTAATGGTAATTTGCCATGCTCAGGGGCTGTTTTGGTAATTAACCACTCGTGCCTTGATTTCTGAGATACATATAAATGTCCCATTTTCTGATGTCATTTAATATCTTCTTACCTCGTCTTCCCTCTCTCTCTTTTAGACAACTAAACACTAACCTAGACCAAAACTCTCTCACACACCATTTCTTGATTTTCTACTCAACAAAGCACTAAGGGGATTGGATTAAAGCTTCAAGACAAGGATTCTCTACATGGGTTTTCTCTCAACCTCTTCGCTTAGTTTTTATATTGTAATAGACATGAGTAGCTAAATCTCCCACTAAGGGATGTGATTAGTTTGTTGGATGTTGGGCATTGGTAAATAAACTCTTTATTCTATATTCAAATCTATCTTATATGTTTTATTCTCTTGCATTAATTGATTTCTAATATTGAATTGTCTTGGATACACCCTCTTAGCAAGATTGATTTGGAATCTACTTGAGTAGATAACTAGGTATACACCCTATTTGGTTGTCTAATGCTCTATTGAATGGAAGGATTTCATGAAATCCTGCTTAGTAACCATAATCTTAATCTAATCTTGAATGGGTGGCCTTCACTATACACCCTAGGTCAGCCACTTGTGAGAGAATTAGAAGTCATCACTATACACCCTAAGATGACTACATTAGTGATTTTGCAAGAACTAACCCTTTAAGTAGAATCCAGTTAAATAACCTCTAGCCTCATCTAATCTTAAATGGGTGGTCTTCACTATACACCCTAGGTTGGCCACTTGTGAGAGAATTGGAAGTCAACACTATACACCCAGTAAGAGGTTAAGCCCTTAAGAGATAGATGAGCAATCATGGCTAGAATCCTAAATGAGCAACTAGCACTATACACCCTAGGTTGGTTGCTTATGAGGGATTAATCTCTAGTATGAGGTCTTCACTATACACCCTATATTGACCCCTTGCTAGAGATAAATAACCAACACTATACACCATAGGTTGGTTACATTAGATAAAATATGCTTAATTATGAGTTTGTTGCATTGCCCAATGTTCACTTACGAGTCTATTAACTCCTTAGTCCGCATTATCATACATTCATCACATTACTAATTATAGTTGCATTCTAGTTTTAGCATTAATTGTAGCTTGCATCTTAGTATTAATCTTTTTTAAACAAACCATTGATTCTTTACTTTTATGCATTTTAGTTTTATTAATCCTAATCTAGTCATCGCTACCTCCGATCCTTATGGACAACACCCGTGCTTGCCGCTTTACTCATTTTTATATTTGTGAGCACATTACATAAGTTTTATAAATATTTTTGACGTACGATTTTAAACGACAAAAAATCCCTTCATCACCCATCAGAGATACCTAGAGAGCAACAAATGAGCTATTGGTACATCCTACACACTCCAAGGCATGTGCCCACATGTGAGAACCATGTGTACACGTGTGCCTAGTACACGCCCTCCACATCACCACCTAAGCTTACTATATAAGTGAGATCATTGGTCTAACTTAAGAACTTTTGGCCTCCTTCACGAACTCTCTCTTCTAGACAATTTTAGAGTGTTTTCCTACACACCTATCTCCATGAGAGCTCATACACTTAGTGGGAGGAATCTTTTCTAAGGGGTAGCCCCAATGCTCCCCTCTTTAACAAACGAGGTATATTACTTGGTTACTTGTTTAAGCTCTCTAAAGCACTTATGTATATTACTTGGCAACTTGTGTAAGCTCTCCGGAGCACTTCCCCCTTTGAATATATAAAAAGTTATTGTTTTGCCCTATATCTTCTTTATTACATATGTATGAGTGCTAAGAACCAACCTTATTGGTCGTAGTTCATTTACCCTTTTATTTACATGCTGAACCACATACAAACAAAAAGAGGACATTCCCTCTAGATTCGCTTGAAAGGAACCAGGGAGCTGAGGAGTTCCCATTGTCCTTTCTAAGGGGTCGAGCAACCTTCTTGAGGATCCAGTACCAGAGCTAGAGGAGCATGACCAAATTCATGCCAAAAACCAGAAAACGATAGAGAAGACATCGACCGTTTGATGAGAGGTGGATGATTAGATTAGATCAATGTCCCATGATTCGATCCTCTCGTTTGGCTTGGGTTGTCTGATTTCATGAAGGCACATCAAAACAGAGATGAGAAAAAGAGAAGGAGAAATGGTCCGTGTTCCGATTAGGGTTTCTTTTTATGTTGGATATTTTTGTAATATTTGGAATTAGTAAGGGTAAAAAAGTCATTTTGAGACTTGTCCAATGCATGGGATAAGTCTGGCCAAGGGTTTTGGGTGGGATAATTTTTTGTGTTTTTTGTCCCACCTTGTCCCGTCCTGTCCCATGTTAAGGACGCACCAAGCGTGGGACAAGAGAAAATTGTCCCACCTTATCCCGTCTTGTCTCGCGTACCAAACGCACCCTAGAGGATCGTTGGAGCTCCACCAGCGCCTCCGAGGGGAGATGATACCTTTTTTGTGGATCCGACACCGAGACTAGAGGAGCATACTCAAATACACTCCAAAAACCTTAAAAGCGCCATATCACCAGCCAAAAGAGTTGGGATGGGCTCTAACCCCAACCGAAAGGACCGAAGCATGAAGAGAGTCATTTACGAGTGGTCTCTTCCTTTTGTGACCACTTATCCATCATGAGGAGCACTAGTACCTCGTCACTGCGCTTTCTTGCTTTGGGGAGCTATAGAGGAGAATCAAAAAGGAGACTGGGGACCGAGGACTGGGGATCGAGGACTGGGGATCGAAGACCAGGGACTGGGACCAGGACCGGATACTATAGACTAGTATGAGAGCTTCAACACACAATCTCCTCTCCTTACCCTCGAGATCCCATTAGGGCACCCGTACCCCTGCGCCTTCTTGCTTTGGGGAGCTATAGAGGAGAATCAAAAAGGAGACTGGGGACCAGGGACTAGGGATCGAGGACTAGGGACCGGGACTGGGACCAAGACCGGATACTATAGACTAGTATGAGAGCTTCAACACACAATCTCCTCTCCTTACCCTCGAGATCCCATTAGGGCACCCGTACCCCTCGACTAACTGATGTATGGAAAGTGTCTGCCAAGATTTTTTGGATAACAATTTATTTTTATTAAAAACAATATTCTCTTTTATTTTGAATTTTTTGTATTTTTGAATTTAAGTTTTCAAAAAAATAATAATTTTGAATTATAGTTTTTTGAATAATACAATTACTTAATTGAGGAGCATTATCGAATTTTTATTTAAATATTTAGGGTATTATGGACAGTGCAAAAGCAATAAGCGAACTTCTCCAATAAATAGCTTCCAAAAGCTACCCCAACCAACCTCTTAAAACCTGATTATTGGAGGAGCAAATTGTAAAATAAGCTACTTTTGAGAAATTTACCAAACATCTATTTGCTGAAAACTTGATAAATAAGTGATTATTTCTCAAATAAAACCAATTCCAAACATAGCCTCAATTTATATATATATATATATATATATATATATATAAAATATGAGTTAAATAGTTTAAATAAGGGCATTTTAGTCTTTTTACACTAAAAGAGAAGTCAACTACCGGTAGGGAAATATTTGTGCAATTTAAAGCAAACGTTCCATATAACTGAAAATTAGACCTAAATGAAGAGATACTTGTGAAATATTCCCAACAAAAAATTAAAAAACCGTAACAATACTTGTCTGGTCTGGGGTATAGGCAGGCCGTACTACCACAGACCTCTCGCTCCTTCCCGAATTTCCCATCGTCAACTGAGGTGCTCGCACTCCTTCTTCGTCGATCGTCGTCGTCCGTCGATCTTTAGCCTTTGTTGGTATCGACTCTCCACTCTTCATTCTCTCTGTCAGTTTTTTTGTTTTTTTTCTAATTTTTTTAATTTACTATATTTTGCAATGGTTTTGGTTTTAGGTTTTTTTCTATTCTGTTATTCATTCTTTCAAACAACAGAGAGTCTCTCAATTGCATTTTTAGTCGCATTCTTTCAAAAAACAGCAGTGACATAGCCAATATTATTCATTGGTAGAGAAATTTTGTAATTTTTCTATTAGTTTTATCCCTAGTAATTGTAATGCGGTTGCTCACGCGACTGCTAAGTGGGCGTTGAGCCAGAACTTTCAGTTTCTTTTGTTGTTTTTCTGCTCCTGTTTGGCTACGAAAGTTGGACTTGGACGATGTTTTCTCAGTTTCAGTCTATGAGTTGATTAGTTTGACTGGCTCCGGGTTCTGTTTCTTGTAGTGTCAATCACATGTTGTTTGACTAAAAAAAAAATGAAAATCTTAATCGCTTTGACCTCTCCTGAATTTGTTTGCCAAAAATTCTTTATCTTGATCACAGAAGCTCGCGGCTGGGGTATGTGTGAAGCCTAAACCCGTAACCGTTGCAGGTTCGTGGGTGGGTCTGGGTTTATCAAAATCCGCAAGAATCCGACCTGTTGCCGTCCCTGGTCCTGTCTGCTGTTCTTTACTTATTCTTCTTTTATTTCATCTTCAAAACTGACTTTTTCTTCAAATCTTTGTTTTTTAGGATCATTTTACCTACAAAAATTGAATGGCCTGCGCAACAACTTTCACTTCATCTTCTTTTTCTTTGAAACTTCGCAACAGTAATCTCAACAACGACAAAAGCAACTGTTTTCAGTTTCAAAAGTCTTTTGTTTCACTAAACAATCCATGTTTTTTGGCGGAACCCCAGTTCAGTATCGTCTCTAATCGCCACTCAATTTCTCGCTCACAGTCAATCTTCAATGGGTTTAAGTGTTTTGTCCAGAAATCAGAGCCGTCCGTTTTGGTTGATTCACGCAACGACGCTGGTATAGTTACTGAGATCTTCTCTCTCACTCTTTTTTTTTTCTTTTGTTTTAATTCTTGTTTTTTGGTTTTGTAATATTATTATTTTTAAATGGACCATTGTTTATATTTGAAGTTGAATTTATATAAATTTAATGTGGAGGTCTTGGTTCGGTTGTGGGTTGTAATTTTTTTTTTTTTTTTTTTTTTTTTGTTGATATTTTTGTCTACTGTTATTTCAGTAATACTTTTTCTTCAAAAAAAAAAAAAAGTTCTTATTAAGCCATAAAGAAAAGAGAAGAAATGTGATATGTTTTGCTCAAATGAATGATTTTGTTACTTGTTTGTTCATGAATGAAACATTGGTATGTTGTTTACTAATGATGCAGAAGAGAGGGTGGTTGTGTTGGTTGTTGGAGGTGGGGGAAGGGAACATGCACTTTGCTATGCTTTGAAGCGATCTCCCTCCTGCGACGCTGTGTTTTGTGTGCCTGGCAATGCAGGAATATCTAGCTCAGAGGATGCAACATGTATTTCGGATCTTGACATTTTTGATAGCTCAGCTGTGATTGCCTTCTGCCGCCAATGGGGTGTGGGACTAGTTGTCGTGGGACCAGAGGCTCCTCTTGTTTCAGGTCTTGCAAACAATCTGGTAAAAGCTGGAATTCCTACTTTTGGTCCATCGTCAGAAGCTGCTGCTTTGGAAGGTTCTAAAAGCTTCATGAAGAGTTTGTGTGACAAATACAACATTCCTACTGCTAAGGTTTGTGCTTTTGATTATGGTGTCGGAATTTAGCTTTTAAATCATTCTTCTTTGTTCAGTTCTTTAATAGTTTTTATTAGAATGTGGGTGCATTCTGTTTTACAATTCGTTATGTTCTAATGATAGTAAATTTTAGCCAGCCAAAAAAAAACTTGCTACACCCGTATTAAAAAGTTAAAATCATTATATTTACTCCTTACACCCGTTAAAATACCAAAATTATCCTTCAAGTATTATTGATAAATTTAAACATTTTTTTTTCCATTGCACCCATTTTTCTCATTACATAAGTTGAAGAAAAGGCTCTAGAATCTTGCACCGCTCTTGTAGTTGGAGTAAAACTAACACAGAAATTATCAAGTCACTAACTGGAAGAATATGATCGAATAAATTTTGTTAATGCACAAGCAGATCATGCACCTTGAAAACTTGAAAAATTGTTGTCTTTGGCCTCAGATATCTCAGCCATTTCAATATTGATTGGATCACATATACGCTCTCCTTTCCAATTACTGAAATCTTCTTTCTCATTAATATGTTGAACTGATGTTCCTGCCACATTGTTCATTTCTTCCACACATCTGGTTCCTGTCAACAAACAAGAGTTTCTATACAATTGAAACAATAGTTTTGGGATGAAAATGAAGCAAACCATACTAAATTAAAAGTGATTTGAACCATCACTTTTGTACGAAGTTCATTTTGTTTTGTTTTTCTTTTTTTAAAAAAAAAAAAAAAAAAAACTATTTTTATTCAATAACAAAACAATGAGAAAAATTAAAGTAAACATACCTGTATACATTCGGAGTCCATCAAATCAATTATTTGTTCATCCATTCTTTGATTATATGTGAAAAATTATATTTCCTTATTGATAGTTGATTTTGATTTTGTATATATTATTAGGGTTTATGAGAAATTGCATGTTGAACTCATTGATGTAGAGAGTAAATTTTTTTTTTTTTTTTTTTAAAGTAATTAAATGTAAGGATATTTTAGAAATAAAAAAGTTTCATTAAAACATGGGTGTAACAAGATATTTTTTGGGTGGCAATAGAGCCACTCTAAATTTTATTTCATTGAATTGTAGTTCATATGACTGATCCACATGATCAAATTTCTGAAAGTGGAACTGATTAGTATTTGTTCACCACTATGTTAGCTGTTCCATAATTTTTTGGTTTTGTTTTTTTATCTAGCATTTCTTTTCTTTAAGTATTAAAAATCGTTGTTCTAGTCCCTTTTCTTTTTCCTCCTTTTACGGGGTCAAACTTAATTATTCAAATTCACGATCACATATCACTATGCTCTCTCTTTTATGTCACCAATGACTCATTTTGGTGACACTTTGATTTATTGATGCAGTATAAAACATTTACAGACCCCTCTGCTGCAAAGGAGTACATTCTAGAGCAAGGAGCACCTATTGTCATCAAAGCGGATGGATTAGCTGCTGGAAAAGGAGTTATTGTTGCTATGACACTGGAGGAGGCATATGAAGCTGTTGATTCGATGCTTGTTAAAAATGTTTTTGGTTCTGCAGGTTGTTGTGTCATTGTTGAAGAATTTCTTGAAGGAGAAGAAGCATCCTTTTTCGCCCTTGTTGATGGAGAGAATGCCATTCCTCTAGAATCTGCTCAAGATCATAAACGAGTTGGTGATGGCGATACGGGACCGAACACTGGTGGGATGGGGGCATACTCTCCGGCACCGATCTTAACGAAAGAACTTCAGTCTATAGTCATGGAATCTATAATTCTTCCCACGGTGGAAGGAATGTCAGCAGAAGGATGCAAGTTTGTCGGTGTCTTATTCGCTGGCCTCATGATTGAGAAGAAATCTGGCTTACCTAAGCTAATTGAGTACAATGTGCGGTTTGGAGATCCAGAGTGTCAGGTTGGTCAAAAGATCAGTAGTATATGTCTTATCAGTCTGACTTATAATTTAAATACTGATTCAGGTTTAGTTAACACCATAACATGATATCTGACTTAGTAGTGAGGAACTAAATGCATTAACCGTTGATTTTAGAATCGAGTCTTATGCATATGCTGTTACCCATGTTGGTGTGTTGCTGATTCTGATTTGGAATTCAATTAATTTGATTGAAAATTGAAATTTATTATCAATGACATTTGCTTAGGACAAGAAGGTTTTTCTCTCAAAGTGTTTAATCATTTCATGCTTAGATTGGTGTTATATCATTGGGAGGTGTTAATTATGTCATGCAAAGATCTATACATATTGGATTAGTGTTACAAAGGAACTAATCCCTAGTAAAAGGGATAAGGAATGAAAAATTGTCGTATATGTTATTGTACACCCCAAGATCATTGATGTGAATGAATTTATAAATAATTTGATGGTTCCTTTTAAGCAGGGGATCACTGTGATCATCTTGCACTCATGTTCAGAGCTACACATGAACAATATTAGTAGGTCTCTACACTTTATTATATATTAAGACTGAAAACATCATATGAAGGATAATATATGCACTTGCTTTTAACTGCTGATTTTTGAGAGACAACATGCTAAGTTCATGTACATTTGGTTCTGTATACCAAAAGGTGTATAGCAATGATATCTAGTTTATATAATTTTGGATCTCATGCAATGAGGGATGCTGACCATTATCATCATTGCTGTGAATTGCTTGAATTTGAATTTTATGAATCATGTATAATTTTGTTAAGGCATAAATAAAACAATGTTGATGATACACAGGTATTGATGGTCCGATTGGAGTCCGATCTAGCACAAGTTCTGCTTGCAGCTTGTAGAGGAGAGCTAACAGGAGTAACACTAGACTGGTCTCCAGGGTCTGCCATGGTGGTGGTAATGGCAAGCAAGGGTTACCCCGGGCCCTATGAGAAAGGCACGGTAATACAAAACCTTGAAGAATCAGAACTAGTCACTCCATCAGTTAAGATATTTCATGCTGGAACTGCTCTCGACTCAGATGGGAACTTCATTGCAACTGGGGGTCGTGTTCTTGGGGTAACTGCAACCGGAAAAGACCTTGCAGAGGCACGAGATAGAGCTTATCAGGCAGTAGAGGAAATTAACTGGCCCGGAGGGTTCTACCGGCTAGATATTGGATGGAGAGCACTTCCCCTAAAGCAATTTGCTAGAGAAAGGTAGATATAGGCGGGACATTTCAGAACAGATATGTCAAACATTTGAAGAAAATGTCTTTATATGTTTATCAAAACAGTGTTGGGAAAATATTACTATAGATGAATGCAATCCAGTGAATTTTCATGGTGTTTTGTATTTTTCTTTTATTATCAACAAACCACTTTATTATAATCCTCTTTAACATGGAAATTCTTTTGCTGAAAACTCTATTTTTGGAATGATGGGTTCATAATTCCTTCAACTTTTCAAATTTGATAAATTGAGATTTTTAACAATTTCACAAACCCCTCAAGCATTGCTTGTTCTTACCGTGTAGGTCTCAACATCCTCAGATACCTTTGAGTGGTGCCATGTTCCACGGTCTTCCTTCGAGTGAACATGAATCTCTTGTTTTAGTGAAATATGGATTACGTGATTACTGTATAATATTCTCTGCTAGCATGAGACTACTATTTCAACAAGCAAGGGATTCATGTAAAATCTTGCTTCGACCATTCCATATCAAGTATGACCTACTTTCCATATCAAGTTAGGAGAGGTTCAATCCAAACACGACCCATTTACTTAACAGGTTTAACGTGCTGATCCAATAAATGACCTAAACCCAATAAAACCCAACCTGAACCCGCAATTATCGTGTCGTGGCCCATATTGTCACCCCTACAACTATTAACATAGATTCATTCAATAAAAATAATAATGATTTTTTTCTTAAAAAAATTGAATTTTAAAAACTTGATCTCCACAGTCCATCTAAAGAGATTGACGGTGGAGATTTATTAATTTTTTAAAAAATATATATAAAAAAAGGTGGAGATTGATCTCCACCGTCCATCTCAATGGATGGATGGTAGAGATCCAATTGGATCTCCACTGATCTAAATGATCTCATGGAGATTCATCGATGATCCATTGATGTATCTTCATTGGTGGAGGCTCTAGAATCTCTTATTGCACGAAATAAGGGAGGCTGTAGCCGCCTCCGTTTGCAACCAATGAGCCTTCTCATTGCCAGAATCTTTTGTTTCTATTTATATACCCTACATGCATTTGTTTCTGTTAAAATAAAAAACTGTAATTGTCTTGGGTTTAAAATAATTGAAACAAAATTAAAAAAAAACCTTATTAAAGTCAGACTAGCCCAGACCTCAAATGGATCTAGGTCATCAAAACAAGCCCAAGAACCCCAAGACCCAAAGCCCATCATTACTTCAATAGGTTTATATGCTAGTCCCAGTTGGGAGGCCTATTGTTCATTGGGTGGGTATGACTTTACTAGTTATAAAACATTTTAATCTCTTTTGTTCTTTCGATGTGGGATTTGCCTTATACAGTTTTTGTATAAAACTTTTCCACCATGTACAATGAGTGATATTTACATAATTCAATTCAGCTTTGTTTTTTGTGTTATTTTTATGATAAACATTTATTTATCCGTTCGAAAGTGTAAACATCATTTGGTTTGTTTAATAGAATTATATTGGCTTAATACATAGATTGATCTCAACTGTTGGTTTGTTTAAACTAATGTACATGGTTTGTCCCCAATTGCAATCAATGATTACCATCAATCTTAATAAAATTTAAATATCAACCAGCCTACAAAAATTGCATGGAAAAACATAAGAGATGCATAGAAAAACATAAGAGATGTCAATAAGCTTATATCTCAATTGGCCAATGTTATTAAAATATAAATAACAATCAGCCACCAGTGCATGCATGCACAACAAAATCTCTTCACTCCTTCTAGTTCTAGCTCGAAGCCTTACCATTAACGAGTAATGATTATTGTCAACTTTGATAGCCATCCATGTACTCCATCTCTCCATCCTCATCCATAAACTCTAAACCAGAACCCTTAATCCTTCAATTTTTGGAAAGCCCTAAATTTTTCACATATTTGAAGCCCTATATCAATGTCCTCCATAATTCGTATGTACACACCAAAAGCCTAAATTCGTCGATTTCATATATCAATATGTTTTTAAATTTTAAATACCAATCAACATTTTTAAAATAAAATAACAACATGCTAGTATATTTTCCAATTCAAATGACAATAGTCCCACACCACGCATGGCCCGTTGCATTTACATATTCAAATCAACTTTGTTTTTTGTGTTATTTTCACGATAAAAAATGTATTTATTCGTTGGATGTAGGGAAAATACACGCGGCGGAAGCGAAAAATAGATTTGTATATTTTAAAATTTTCCTTTTTAAAAGAGAACCTTAACCCTTGATTAATTAACATATAATAAAAGATATCGTACCTTTTTCACGTGACGATTGATGTTGCGTCGATAGTAAACCGCAAGATTTTCCAATCCAATCACGAACGTGAATCACTTAGGAGTGTGGGCTCCCTTTCTTTGAATTGTATACTTGAGGATGGAAAACAAAAACCTTTTTCTTTTGTTAGTCACAAGAACCCTCCTAAAGAAAAACGAAGAATGTTTGGTCACTTGTGAATTCTCAATCTTTTGATCGAAACTCGCGTGAACTTGATTCGAAATTGTGTACAAAACCTTTTGATATAAAAGCTATTAGTGCACTATCGAAAACAAAATGTTCTTTCTCTCCTTCTTCTTGGCTGAATTGTCACACCCCTTTCTTGAGTTGGATTTTTTTTATTTATTTATTTTAAAGAAAGAAAAAATTCTCTCTTTAAAAATTAGGGTTGGCCGAATTCTAATGATTGGAATATATAGGTGGCCGAAATTCTCACCCTAGCAAGAATCATATTTCACCAAACTCCTATCAACCTTTAGAGTTCAACCCTAATCCAACTGTTAAGTGTTTTATCCAATAATAAACTATTGAATATAAATTAAATTGTGACTTATCAAAAATTTCCTAATTTGACTAGATAAATAAATTCTTTTTATTTATCTACTTATCAAATAAAGTGTTTGATGCTTATCATACTACCAACAATAGTATGACACTAAGAGACCTTCTCCTAGTTAGAAAAAGATTTTGACTTTTAACTAAATAATTAATTAATTAATTAATTAACTTCCATTTAATTAAAAAATAAAATAAAACAATATAATAGGCTAATATTCTTAGCCTTGCCGCCCATGTATATACATGTGCAATATATTATATTTTATTTTATTTTATTAAATCCATTGGACTTTAATAAAAAGTCCACATATAAACTAGACCCATTCTTACTAAAAGAAACAAGCCCACATGCCTTAAATTAATACATTAATATAATTTAACAGCCTATTTAATTAAAATGTGCAAATTATATTCTTAATGTATTAATGGAATGCTTATTGCACCCCATTAGGACCACCCAAGGATTCCTACATCCTTGGCCGCCCATTCCAGGCATTTGAAGAGTTACCGCGAGTCTTGATCACATATGACTGCACCTCTCCATGTACAATTCTAGATGGACTCATAAATTAGTCCGGTAGAATATATCAAGTGATTCATGCAAGTCCGTGTGGATTGAGGATCTTGGCGGGCTATCTAAATTTAAGTTTCAATAGACATAACCCAATCACAATCAATAAGTGATTCACTTAGGTTTGATCTATTAATTTTAGCTCATTCCACTAAAGAACTAAAATTGAACTCTTAAAATATAGAATAAGTAAATGTATCTCATTCATACCCTAGACAACCTTATTTGAGATAGTGTATCCTCATGAAAAATATCAATAATCGCCAAGAGCTCATAGACTGCCTATAGCTCTCCTAGTTACCATATTTACTCATATGACCACATTTTGAACTTGGATATTCGGACTCGTCCAAAAGCCATGTTTCAATAGACACTATCGAAAACTTAACGTTAAGATTTAATATCCAATACCTCAAAATATCCATATGATAATATTCTACTCACATTTAATAAATGGAGCCATGATGTCCATATCTATAAATGAAGTCCTCTATCGATTAGCAAATGAATACCACTAAACTATCGGGGATAGACTATGATATATAATCGTACTCATTGATAGCTCAAATGATAACACTTGTAAACATAAGTCCATCATTTATCTCAAGATTAAGATAGACTCTCCGATTGTCCTCAAAATGAAAACTTGTATCCACTGACGGTTCTGGATAAAGTATTTCACTGTGATCCTATTCAATGCACCTAGTGCACTAGATTTTTTTACCCAAAGACACTACACTTTGATGATTTTAGACTCATCATAACGCATTTGATCCCACTCAAATGTTAGCAAAAGAATCTACAACTTTAATAAGGTAAAGGCGCCTAACCTTTATCTTAAGTTGTGAATATTGTTCAAGACTAACTAAAGAATTGTGTCTACCTCATACATATCCAGATGTACGAACAATTCTTTATTTCTCATAGTCTTTGACCTTATGATTATTTACTTTTGACAATTATAATAATTAAACTATAAATGCTATAAAATTTGTTAAACCAGAAATCACTTTATTAATATGAAAAGATTGTCAAAAACATTTGTTAACTAAAAATTGTCACCAGGGTGAAATTTCTAATTAACGATTTATGAGGGACCCAAATCAAGATAGATCCGGGCTAGCGGGATACCTAGTAGCACAATACCCCACTATTTCCTTTAGATCGACTAAGTACAGTGAATAATGGTAGGATGATAGAAATCTCAGGTGCTTGGTGGCATGAAACTCGATTTATTTTATTCAATATAACATACTATGAAATTTACAAGCTGTTGATAGACTAAGCATGATCATAACAGCAATAAAGAACAAAAAAAATCTCTTGGTGGGCAATGGCGATGGAGCTTTCTGTGTCTGTCGATAAGTGGAAAAATAAGTCTAGCCACCCTTTTTTCTGTGAACATATAATCCTTATATAGGTCCGCTTTCTTACTGAATACTCCTAGAACTTCGGTCTAGGGTTTCAGTGATGCACGGGCCTTCCTTTGGAGTCTAACGAATTCGTCGGGAATTTGATCCCTGAAATCTGATGATTCCTTTTAGGACTAAAAGAGTTGACTTTGCTTTTGAGTAAAACTCTTGATTGGCGGGAATACATGTAATATTCTAACTCAACAATGGCGTTTAGTTTCTGCCTTCCTTCTCGGTTTGCTGTTCGAGGTACTTGCTTCTTATTTTAAGCGGGGTAGGAGCACTAGGATATTGCTAAGTGCCCGTTACTAGCTTTTTGGCGGAACGGGGTACCTAGGTACCTTGCCTTCTTCTCGCTTCTCTTGACTAATACTTTGACCGTGTCAGAGTACCGAGTATCGAGCTATCGGAGTACCGGGGTACCTTGACGTAGATAGATACCGGGTATCTTGTGATATTAATGTCTTTAGGGCCTTGTCTTCGAGGTTTCCAGGTATTTTCTGAGTCCTGATAGTTTTGGATCTGATCAGGGTGGGTAGAGGATCTCGTCCCGACCTTCTGTGGGTAGGTGGGGTACCCGGATACCTCTTCCGCAGTTGTTCTCTATCCCGACTAATATTTCTGATGCTAGTGGAAAATTCTTTTTTGGTCCCTGCCAATTTTGGCGGTTAACAACATTATTACACTCTTGTTATTGAGCATAATCTACACAATCTCCCACTTACGCTATAGCAAGTGTGTCATATCTCTCATTCCCATGTTCTCTAGGTGCCCATCAAAACTCTTATGTGATTGAGCCTTTGTAAAGGGATCCGCTAGATTTTCTGCTGACGCGATTTTGGTAACCATCATGTCACCCCTATGCACAATCTCGCTTAAAAGGTGATACTTCCTTTTCTGAAACAAATATGGTATGTCTAAAACTATCTAGAGGGAGAGAGAGGGGCGGGGGGTGAATAGATTTTATACCCTTTTTACCAATTTTCGCGATTAGTCAATTTACGAAAATACCCCAATCTAGTCAATTCAATAAATCAAGTGCAATAAGTGTGGAATTATAAATGACACTTAATTTTTACATGGAAACTTTCAACAAGGAAAAACCACAGGTTGTTATGTGCCCCACACACGAATCTCGAATCTACTAATTGCAATAACGTTTACTAACTCGGTTGACCTCAATCTTTAACGGTCAATAACCCGCTACCACTACCCGTAGGCCTGTAAAAGTGGACCTAGTCCAATTGCTTGCAGCCTAAGCAACCTTAGCCATAAGACTTAGTTCTCACTAAAGAGATTAAACAACCTAAGTGAATATGCAAAGATATCCAAATATGCAAGTAATGCTAGGTTACACTAAATGCTTATCTAGGATTTAAAAGATGTTAATTAAATCAATCCTAGATATCAAGTGCTATATGACATGGCATAAAGCATAGCTAACATAGATTAAGCAATCCTAAGTTTAGCTATCAAAATACAACACAATAATCTCTATCTTGTATAATAAAATATAATCTAAGAACACACAAGTAATTAAAGAGATTTCTTGTAAAGTGAAACACTAAGATTAGATGAAATTAGTGAATAACGTACCAAGGCATTATGTTGAGTAAAACCCATGCAAGAAAGCATTCTAGATATGCTAGAAGATGTTAGATGAAGTTTGATGCATATGAAAATGGTTTTGAGTGATCAAAAATGAAATCTTGAATGAAATCTCTCTTTGAAAATGCTCTCAATTAAAAATATGATTTTTGAGTCATTAAAATGACCTAAGAACAAAGAGGTATATTTATAGGAGGTCAAATTGATGCTATGTCGTTTTTGACAAAACAGTTGTCGCCATTTTCTGTTGCCATTTCTCAGGGCGACACTTCATGGCGACACCATATATTCTTATTTGTCGCCATTTGTTCTCATGGTCACGCCTAACGACACCGTAAAATCTTCTCTGTCGCCATTTGTTCTCAAGGCGACACTTCATGGTGACGCCATACCTGATTGATTTTCAAGAATTAATTTCTCTGTCGCCATGGTGACACCATCAACAATGCCCTGTTTCCCCACTTTGTGTGGTGAAACCAAAGGAGAAGCCAAGAGCATCTCCAAAGGCGATCCTCGCGCTAAACCAAGCATACCATCGTGCATACGCGGACGTTTTCGAACAAACTCGGGAAACGAATCACTAGACACACTAACACACCAACACACCATAAAATACAACAATAGGATGCAAGTGTGAAATGTGACATGTGAAGAGAATGCACACAAAAGCAAAGCATACATATGCAACCATTAGTAGTGTATATGTGCAACTAAATCTCTTTAATGAAAACTAAACACTAGAGATATACCTTCGGAGTGCTTATCATCTTGAGGTCTTGAGAGGGCCTTTGAGCTTGATTATCATTCACCTAAGCTACCTTTACAATTCAAACCTCAATTGTGGTTTGTCACCAAAATAAGCCAATCAAACTTTGAGGAACTTACACTTTCAATGTGTTTTCCTCTCTTATGACTTCTTGGTTCTCTCGAATTAGCCACTGCTCCACTGTTGTCACAGTAGATAGTGATCTGCTTATTCGCATTAGAAACCACCTCCAAGTCAATCAAGAATTGGCGGAGTCAAACAGCCTTTTTAGCAGCTTCGCATGCAGCAACATACTCAGCTTCCATGGTAGAATCAGCAATACAGGATTGCTTAATACTCCTCCATATGACTGCACCTCTTCCAAAAGTAAACACAGATCCTGATGTGGATTTTCTAGAGTCAGAATCCGACTGGAAATCAGAATCTATATACCCAACAGGAATTAAATCCCTTCTAGAGTATACAAGCATATAATCTCTCGTTCTCTTGAAATACTTGAAAATATGCTTGACTGTCGTCCAATGATCAGGACCAAGTTTCGATTGAAACCTGCTAACTATGCCTACAACAAAATGAATATCTGGTCTAGTGCAGAGCATTGCATACATAAGACTTCCAACTGCCGACGCATATGGAACCCTACTCATGAATTGCTCTTCATGCTCATTCTTAGGAACTTGTTCCTTAGAAAGTTTGATTCCATGTGTGAAAGGTAACATACCTTTCTTGGAATCTTGCATAGAGAACCTAAATAAGATTTTATCTATGTATGAAGCTTGGGATAATGCAATCGTTCTATTATTTCTATACCTTATTACTTGGATACCAAGAATAAAACTTGTTTCTCCTAAGTCCTTCATATCAAATTGTTTTGCTAACCATTCTTTTACTGATGTCAACACACCTATATCGTTTTCGATGAGTAGTATATCATCAACGTAAAGAACTAAAAAACCAACTTGTCGCCTTTAATCCTTTTGTACACACAGGATTCGTCAAGGTTTTGAATAAATCCAAAACCTTTCACACCTTGATCGAACCTTATGTTCCAAGATCTGGATGCTTATTTCAATCCATATATGGATCTTTGCAACTTACATACCCTTTCTTCTTGGCCCTTTTCAATGAATCCTTCTTGTTGCATCATATAGATGCTTTCGTCAAGACTTCCATTAAGGAAAACTATCTTGACGTCCATTTGCTAAATCTCTAGGTCTAGAGATGCTGCAATGGATAAGAGTATCCTAATGGATTTAAGCATGGCCACAAGAGAGAAGGTTTCCTCGTAATTGATACCTTTCTTCTGTGTGTAACCTTTAGCTACTAATCTAGCTTTAAAGGTTTCCACATTTCCATCCATACCTCTTTTCCTCTTGTATAGCCACTTGTACCTAATGGGTTTTATCCCTTTAAGCAAGTCTACAAGAGGCTAGATTTTGTTTTTGAACATAGACTCAATTTCAGATTGCATTGCCTTTTGCCAATGGCGACAATCAACATCCTCCATTGCTTCCTTGTATGTGTAGGGATCATCGTCGTCCGGGAGATTTTCCACTGATTCTCCTAGACCAATGTATCTCTTAGGTTGTCTACTAACCCTCCCACTACGACGAGGAATGGTAGGTTGTTGATCTTGTGATGGTGCGGAACTTACAATTGGGCTAGGTTGTGAAACCTCTTGTGGAATTGTATCTCCTGACACCTCATTTAGGACAATTCTACTTTTAGGCACAAAATCATTCATATAGTCATTTTCCAGAAATTTAGCATTTGTCGAAACAAATACTTTAAGATTTGAAGGACTACAAAAAAATATCCTTTAGTTCCTTTTGGATACCCCACAAATATGCATGTTTCTGAATGAGACTCCATCTTTTATGTCTTTCCTTTTAACACATGCGCAGGACAACCAAATATCCTTAAGTGTTGTAAACTAGGTTTTCGCCTAGTCCACAACTCATGCAGTGTTTGAGGAACCGACTTAGATGGTACATCGTTTAGAATGTACATTGTAGTTTGTAAAGCATATCCCCAAAAAGAATTATGAAGTGTTGAATAACTCAACATAGACCTAACCATGTCCAAAAGAGTTCTATTTCTCCTCCCTGCCACCCCATTTTGTTGAGGTGTACCTAGCGCAAAAAAATGAGAAATTATCCCATTATCAATAAGATATTACTGAAACTCACCAGATAGATATTCTTCACCACAATCAGATCTCAAGATTTTTATGTGTTTCTCAAGCTGATTTTCTACTTCAGCTTAAAATGCTTTGAACATGTCACATGTCAAAAGCATCCGACTTATGTCTCATGAGATGCACATAGCCAAATCTCAAGTAATCATCCGTGAAAGTGATGAAGTACTCATATCCACCTCTAGCTTGAATGCTCATAGGACCACATACATCAATATGTATTAATCCTAAATATTCAGTGGCTCTTGTGCCATTGGTCGTGAACGATCTTTTGGTCATCTTACCTTCCAAACAAGATTCACAAGTTGGTAGATGTTAGGTTTTTGAGTTGTGTTGACACTATTCTATATCAAAACGACATTTCCTTTGTATTGATTAGTTGTCTAGGTTTCTCGGTTTAACAAGTTTTAAGGAAATTGGACAACATATCAAGCAAAGTGAAGCCTTTAAGAGGAGAAAGCATCAAAGGTATACTTAGACCTCATTCCTCTTGCAAGGTCTTTAGGCACACACACACAAATCATTCATGAGTGTCCTTGCATTGTTATGCACCATTTATATAACACTTTTACATGTTTTAGTATGCTTATGCATTGAACTCATATTGTCATACATTTTAGAAATACATGTTTTAAGACTATGTCTAGGAAATGGCATACTTGTATACTTGTGTGAACTTGTGTTAATTTATTTCTGTTTTATTGATTTTGGACATGAACATGATCTCTTATGATTCTTTATTGAGTCTCGGTCATTTCGGTTACTCATTCATTAGGTTTCGAGTCCAAACGATGTAGTTACGCTACTTTGCGTTCTCATTCGTTGAGTTGTGTTCGACGTCGTTTTCCGAGATATTTTCCGAGATGAATTCTCAACCTTTTGTCAAAGTTTTATAGTCTTCGTTATGCGTGAGGGAGTCACGATTTTTAATTCGAAGATAGATTCGAAATCGGAGTTTAAAGGCCCGAATACGGCGGAAGAACGCGAGAGGAGCGTAGGAGGAGCAAGCTAGGCCAATGGCCAAGCTTGGAGTCCACGTGTGAGCCACGTGTGCCACACACGGTTCACACATGGAGCTAACGTGGTAGCTACTGATTGGCCGGTTCTTTCCCTCTCTTTCTTCCTTTTAAATCTCTCCATTCCCTCCTATTCATTTTCAAGAAAGAAGAAAATTAGAAATCTTAGACCAAAATTTTTCTCTAAATTTTTTTCACATTCCAAACACCATAACTTTCTCATATGAAGTCGAAATTGGTTGATTCAAGTTGGAGATTGTTTGTAATCGAGTCCTCTACCTTTTCCAAGTGGTCTTGTAGTGTTCATATCTTTAAGATTTCTTCTTTTATAACCTTCAATTTGCTTGGGATTCTTCTTCTATATGTATGTATATGTATGGTGAATGCTATTGAGAAAGATAACTTCATAATCAAACCTAATCAAAAGTCTAATTAAAGACATATGTGAACTAGTTTCTTAGATTCTAGATTTTTCACATGCTTGAGAGTTGTATTGTGATTAGTTTGATATCTAGGGTTATTTGTGTATTGATTGATGTATTTTATAATCAATAACCTTAACATGTGCTTAGATCTTCTTATTGAACAAATCTAGGATTAACACTTGTGTTTATATATTTAGAGACATCTAGGATATAATTGATTATTCATTATATCTTTGCTCCTAAACTTTGGCTAGAATATTCATTGAATATATTTTGTGATTCTAGCATTTATGTGTATGTTTATAACATCTTGAATATATGTTTCACGATTATGATTTAGTCAAGTGTTATGTATGTGAATGAAACTAGGAGCTTTTGTGTTAGGTGTTTTTCACATGCTCTAGGTTTAATTCATGTTTTGGCATCTAGACTACATTTCTTGTGTTCTCACATGTTTAGGTCTAGTTGTTCCATGGAATGTATTGAACATATGTTCTATGTTGAATTGATTGCTTGCATTATTTGCATTCACATGATCACACTAGGAAGTTCTTGTAAAAGGCATGAAGTCTTGACTAGGACAAGGTGTCCGGATAGTCAAGAAAGGAAGTCTTGGTTAAGACAAGAGGTCCAGATAATCAAGCAAAAAATCATGGCTATAATCGGGAAGCTCCGGATAGCTATGCATTGGAGGCTCTCTAGAGGCATGAGTGCCTTAGATAGGGAATTGGCTACAATATTGGTAGGCCTAGGCGTATGGATAGACATAGACTCCAAAAAAGCGGGGTACATGAGATGTATATGCACTCTTGAGGAATTTCTAATCTTCCGTCGATGTTGGTTTGGTATGATCTCCAATATATGGTGGTTCTGCATCATTGAGGGATTTCGTACTTTCCAATAGGGTTGGGTAGACATAGACTTCAATAGGAAGCAGATCAATGGTTGGTCACTTTTGAGGAATTTCTAATCTATCATCCAATATATATAGTACCTAATGATTGTAGTTTAACCCGTGGATGTTTCCTCCTTGGAGGTTTTACCACGTTAAAAAAATCCCATGTGTCAATTCTTTCTATCCCTCTTTTATATTTGTTTATGTGTATGTTTTAATCTTGTGGTACAATATTCACTTATGATATATTTGGAAGCAAGATTGTGTAAAGTTTGATTTGTAATCAATATTCATTTTGATCATATTTGTATATACAATTCATTTGTGTAAATATAATCCTCTTATTCTTTGATTCTTTTGTATAGTTGTATTTAGATTAATGCTTGTACATATTGGACATTATTATGAATACATGTATTCTTTGTTTTGGTTTTAATATATTTCCTTCAATAGAAAGTTGTAGTAGTTCTACTTAGTGTACTTACATTGTAATATTCAAAGTACAACTTGTAGAATTTGATCTTAATTGAATATCTTGTATATGAGATATATTGTTTGTTGGTATATATTTTGTAGACAAAGGGTGGTGAATTAAGCATATATGTGTTAATTGTTTTATCATAACAATCATGTTTAAGGTTAATTGAGTGTCCATGCATTGTTGTGCACCATTTACATAACACTTTCACATGTTTTAGTATGCTTATGCATTGAACTCATATTGTCATATGTTTTAGAAATGCATGTTTTAAGACTATGTCTAGGAAATGGCATACTTGTGTGAACTTATGTTTATTTGTTTCCTTTTTATTGATTTTGGACTTGAATATGATCCCTTATGATTCCTTATTGAGTACTGGTCATTTCGGTTACTCATTCATTAGGTTTCGAGTCCAAACGATGTAGCTACGCTACTTTGCGTTTTCATTCGTTGAGTTGTGTTCGTCATCGTTTTCCAAGATGAATTCTCAACCTTTTGTCAAAGTTTTGTAGTCGTCATTGTGCATGAGGGAGTCACGATTCATAATTCGAAGACGGATTCAAAATTGGAGTTCGGAGGCTAATCGAGCCAAAATTGGTACGATTTTGGCCCTCATTCCCGTCTCCTTATGCTTGATTCTCGAGAATTTCCCCGTGTTTTAATGTTGTTAATTAAGCATTTTCAGGAATTTACAAGTTCAAGGGTATTGGAGTAAGTTTGGAGAATTAGGGGCAAAAGCGTAAATTATGAAAAAGGCTTTAAGTTATCGTGATTTTGGAAGACTTTAGAGGGTGTTTTGTAATTCGCCACGCAAGGCAACCAGCCAGCGCCACGTCAGTTAGTGAAACAGTGCGCTTGGGAGGATGGTTTGGGCCTCTAAATACACCCCAGCCTACCGCAAATTACACTCCAAAAGAAAACAAAAGCAGCAAGCTTAAACACACCCTAGCCGCCGTCTACATGCATCCATCTAGGCAATTAGTGAAACGGTGCGTTTCATGAGTGGGCTTAGGTCCAAGACAAAAGACACAACTCTGATCGCACCCCAGGCTACTCTAATTGCACCCCAAAAAAGGCAGGGCACTTAACGCCTGTGTGCACCCCAGTCCTCTTCTAAATGCGCCCCATTTGAGACAAAGCAATGAAGGCTGCGTGCACCCCCTACCCTTGCTAAGCCCACCTCATCTTCTTTAAAGATCATCTTCTTCCTCATGACCAGCTGCCTCCATTGAAGACCTGCAAACCCCAATTGGTCCAGTCATTGTTCTGGCGATCCCCCACCTTCCTCTGGTCGAGATTGGTCCCAAAAGAATAGCAAGGTCAACGGAAATCTAATCAGTGACTTGTCGGCATCCCCAAATTGTCGGAATCCAAAGCCACAAATCCGGCCGTTGCTCCCCTTTTATTGCCATGAAATCACTTGTCGCCATTTTACTCGTTCAATGTCGCCATGGCGATAGGGAGTGATTTTGGCACCTGATTGCGACGCCCCGAGAAGTCACCACGAAGTTGCAATGAAAATCTCACAGCGACCTTACCTGATTGGTGGAATTTGGCGTGACAATTCCAGAATGCACCCCTTTAAGGGGTCAAAATGGTAATTTGATATGTCTAGGGATCTTTTGGTAATTAGCCATTCGTGACCTAATTCAAAAACAGTATAAATTCATCCCTATTTTCATTTGAAAACCCATCCTATTCTCTCCTACTTATCTATTCTTCAACCTAGGATCACCATAACTCCCCTCACAATTTCCTCCATTTCTAACCTTGAACTACCTTTTCCATCAAACACTCAACATCAAATCTATCTTACCTCACTAAACCATTCCTCTCTTGCCATTTTCTTCACCATATTACCTTAGTCACTCACCATTTGACATTCACCACACTTTTGCACAAAGGAGCATCTAAGGAGAGAAAGGATTAAGCATTAAAGAAGGTGACCTAAGGGTGTTTTCCTTATTTATTACTCTTTTTCCCTATTTGTAACTATGTGTAGCTAAAACCCCCAATCTAGGGGGTTGGTGTTAGGAACACTTGGACTTGGGGTTTGCTTGACTATATTTTAATTGAATCTCTATATGTTTTCCATTTATTCTATCATTAGATTCTTTTCATTCTGTGATTAATTTGTACATCAACTTGTTGATCATAATCTTGTTAGAATAATATATTATATAATCACCTTTGGATTGACAACCTTGTGTGATTAAATAATCCAATAAATGGGATGGATTAGTGGAGTGTATGTTAACCACATTAATCTAAACCTTGTCTTGTAAACAATCAATCCCACCTTGACCCCCTTTCCTTAATCGGTTAGGCATTGAGGTGGGAAGATGTTTATGGTTCATGGTTATGGCCTAAACATACTAAAGATTACAAGAGGTTAGTTTATAAGAGATTGGTTCTTTAAGATAGTCTGAAAAAGCACCCTTGATTCACTTGTAACTTCATCAATCCCCTAGTGTATCTCTTAATTGTTTACACCCACTTTTCTTATCATAGATTGTTGAGATTCTATTTTGCCTATCACTTTTGTCACTTTTACTTTATGCATGTTTGGTGGTATATTAAACCACACACTATCCACCTACTATGATTTGCTTAATTGCATTTAGGACTAGTTAATTCATTCAACTAATTACTCCGATTCCCCGTGGAATGAATCTTTGCTTACCACTTGCTAAGAATTTACATCTTAAAGGATTTTTAAGTGGCTAAAACATGGTTTTCAAAAGATCACATATATACATTGTTTTGATGTGCACAAACGACCTCATCAAAATTGGCGCCACTGCCGGAGAATTGGTAGCAATTTGTTGAATCAATTAACTTTTCTTTGTAGTGGTTAGTTTAGTTTTAATAATTTTTAGTTTACTATTTGTTTTTGGTCTCTTTAGTTCCTTTTTATTGCTTTGGTAGTTTTTGTTTCTTTGTGTTTCAGACTATATGTATTTCTTCATGCAAAACTCGAGGCCAAGCTACCCACCAATGAGCATGTCATCGGAAGATCGGATGGGAGAACTCATGTAAGATGCTATAGCCTTTAAACGGGACATCACACAGAATTTAAATAACTATATGTCACCTAGCTGGCTAGAGCAAGGAGTAGAGTCCGCATTTGAAGGAAATTTCAACAAATCCATCAAGGCCACAACTCAACACTACAAAGAAGTCTCGTATCAATCAGAAGAAGAAAATCTATGCAAGATCATGCTAGAGATGAACAAGAAGCTTTTAAGCATGAGTGAAGAGCTAAGGATGGCGATGGATGAGTTGAAAAAAGAGAATATTCTACTTCAAGAAAAAATGATGACTACTTCCCTACAATAAGAAGAAATAAGGAAGGATTATGAAAGGAAGGATTACGAAGGGAAGGTACAACTCTTGAAGAATAAGTTAAAAGGCAAAGAAGCCTTGGAAACGACAAAGGAGAATAAGCTTCAAGAATTGAACAAGATACTCATAATTGAAGTAAAGACGCTCAGAGCAGAAAATGGTACACTAAAGAAGACAAATGGCGAAGTCTTCGACATGAACAAAGAGTTGGAAGGACAAATCAAGAGACTTGAAGCTGAAAAGAGTATGGCATTGAAGGAGTTGCAAGGCTTGGCAAGGTCATCAAAAGAATTGGAAGATGAGATAGTTTGCAAGTCGAGAAGAATGCAAATGGAAGTTAAGCTCAAAGTAAATGCCTTGGATGAAGTAAAAGAAGCTCTTAACAAGAAGTATAAAGCTCTCAAAATAGCAAGGGACAAGGAGAGTAACTACATCATAGAGTTGGACCGAGTGGAGAAAGTGGTCAAGACGTTGACAAAGAATTCGAATTTGGAACCACAAGGTCAACAACATGAAGGGAGATTTCCTAACTCAACTCTTATGTGTTATTTTTGTTCAAAGAGAGAGCATTTTAAATATGAATATTATACAATTCCTAAAAAAAGGAAGAGGAGAGGTGCTAGGAATAGGAAAAATCAACCTAGAGTCAAAAGAATTTGGGTAAGGAAAGACCAAGTACATTTAGTGAGAAATATAAGAAAGGAAAAGATAAAAGAACCACCCAAGCTTGTTTGGGTTGAAAAAAAAAAATTCCAAACTTGGTCAAACCACCCTTACTTAATCCTAACCCCACCCCAAATACACAATGTTGAAAATATTAGTGCATTTTATTTTTATGTTTTTTGTTAGTTTGTTTAATTTGTTTCTTTGAATAATTGGTGTTCCAAGCTTTTGTTGGCAATTGCATATATTGAGTAGATTTTCTTTTATTTTCCAAGAACTTTCTAATATGCTTTGTGAGTGTGTAGATTTTCTATTGCTTCTTGAGGAAGCAAGATTTTTGTTGCTTGTGTGTTAAAGCAAGGTTCTTTATCTCTTGGGATGAAACAAAGATAACTTGCGAGTCTTGGAGGGACAAGCGAGCCAAGAGTGCTCATAAAAAGGGCGAGAGCTTTATTCTAAGTAACAATTTGAAAGTTCAAAGTGCGGGAGCAACATGCCACGTCTTGCCTAGACGTTAAATCAAGCGCTTGGTGGGAGACAACCCACTTTGGTACATTTCTTTCATAAGTTTAAAATTTTGTTTTTAATTAGTCATATAATTTTTGAATTCTTTTATCTTTATTTCGTTTTTGCTTAGAATAAAGGTATGAGATGAATTTTGGTAGTGGATTTAGGATGAATGTGCTTAATTGATGATTTTTTAATGACAAGAATATTGAGGAATATGCCATGCATGATTGAGCATCCTTTTGGATAATTTTGAGCATATTAGGTTGAGAAGGCACTTTGCCAAATTTTTGAAAATACATTGATTATTTATGGACATATATGCATCATTTGCTTTGGATTTATTGGGTTACGCCTTTTGACAAATTTTGCCTCCCATGAACATTGAGAACAATGTCTAATTTAGGTTTGGGGGTATATCTGCGCAACACCACTTTACTTACTTTACTTGGTTTTAAAACTTGAGCCAAAATTTTCAAATTCTTGCGATAATGACATATTTAAGCATACATTGCTTGTTGAGATTGTGCTTTACATGAGTAGTGAGAAATTGTGCATCTTTGCGATTGTTTGGTTTAGATTAACGTCATGCCACTTAAGGTGTCATTGAACAAAGTGCATTAATCTTTTTCTCATAATGTTAGGGTGAATTATCATGTTTGCTTTAAGGCTAAGAATTAATAGTGGAGATTCCCGTGAGGATCACAAACATGACCTTAAAAAACGTATTTTGAGTTGTCAAATATTCACTCTTTAAACACTCACTCTCAAACACTCATTCAAGCATGAATAGGTCTCATTTGCACTTAAATATTGCATGTCATAGAATATTATGGACTGCTTGTGGATGTTTTGATTTGCTTGTGGACAAACCTTTAGAAATGACTTTAGGCAATGCATGTGAAAAACCATAAATTGGCCTAAATACTTCCATACCCTCTAAATGTGTGTTCTCCTAAGCCCTTTTGAAGCCAAACACATCTCAAGCTTTTCATTTTTGAACCATATCTAAATGAACCATATAGCCTACATAATTGACTTACCTTGGCCAAATGATTTTGCTAAGGCTTAGGATATGGTTGTAAGCTCTTTTAAGAGAGAATATTGATGCATGTACCTAGGCATGTAAATTTGTGTAAAAGAGTATTGAAATGTAAAAGTGGATAAAAAGAAAAGCAAAAGAAAAAAAAAAGAAAAAAAAAAGATTGAAATAAAAGATGTAAGAAAAGATGTATGCAAAAGAAAAAAAAAAAAAGATTGAAATAAAAGATGTAAGAAAAGATGTATGCAAAAGAAAAGAAAAGAAAAGAAAGGGCAAAGCCAAGAAAAGAATCAAAGGAGAACTATGAATTAGGCACAATTGGCCTAGATAGAGGGTTAAGAATTGAATAAGCTACTCAATAAAAATTTTGAGTAGAAAATATGCAATTGAAGTGATAATGTAAGCGATGGTCGCCTACAAGTGTGAAAAATATGTATGAAAGCAATTGGAACTCATAATTAGAATGTATGCCTTAAGTGTAATTATTGGGTTCCTTGTTATCTATTGCCTATGTTTTGGACTCACCATTCACCTAAGGCCCCGTTACAACCAAAGAAAGACCTTCATGATCTTTAGGGATGTCCACTTGTGATTTTGGGTTGATACATGTTCTTTCTAATTCATGATTTGCAATTCCATTCATGAGACCTCACTTTCAGAAATTGTGCTTTAAATAACATCATATGCAATCAATTTGATATCCATGACATAAACTCATATTGCATATGTATTCTTGAGTGAAACTTAGGAGTCTAAGAGAAGAAAAGAGAGAATCCAGTGAGGATTAGATCGAGGCGAATTACATTCTAAACCGAATCTCACATTTGCTTTGAAGCTTTGGCATTTTGAATGTAAGGTTGCATTACGTACAATCATATCTAGAGTGGCATGCTTTTAATCTTTACTTAACATTCTCTTACATGTATAAGTCCTCACTAATGCATCACTGTTTTAATCTCTCCATTTTAGTTTCGCATATTGATCATGGATAAGTAAAACTTTGCTCAAATGAGCTAGAGCTTTATTGATAATCTTTTGAAATATATTGATGCATGTCTTTGGGGTTGATTTGTGATTATTTTGCTCAAGGACAAGCAAAAGATAGGTTTGGGGGTATTTGATCGAGCCAAAATTGGTACGATTTTGGCCCTCATTCCTGTCTCCTTATGCTTAATTCTCAGGAATTTTCCCGTGTTTTAATATTGTTAATTAAGTATTTTCAGGAATTTACAAGTTCAAGGGTATTGGAGTAAGTTTGGAGAATTAGGGGCAAAAGCGTAAATTATGAAGAAGGTTTGGAGTTATTGCCATTTTGGAAGACTTTATGGGGCATTTTGTAATTCGCCACGCAAGGCAACCAGCCAGCGCCACATCAATTAGTGAAACAGTGCGCTTGGGAGGATAGTTTGGGCCTCTAAATACACCCCAGCCTACTGCTGATTACACTCTAAAAGAAGACAAAAGCAGCAAGCCTAAACATACCCCAGCCGCTGTCTACATGCACCCATCTAGGCAATTAGTGAAATGGTGTGTTTCACGAGTGGGCTCAGGTCCAAGACAAAAGACACAACTTTGATCGCACCCCAGGCTACTCTAATTGCACCCCAAAGAAGGCAGAGCACTTAACGCCTGTGTGCACCCCAGTCCTCTTCTAAATGCGCCCCATTTGAGACAAAACAATGAAGGCTGCGTGCACCCCCTACCCTTGCTAAGCGCACCCCATCTTCTTCCTCATGACCAGCTGCCTCCATTGAAGACCTTCAAACCCCAGCTGGTCCAGTCACTATTCTGGCGATCCCCCACCTTCCTCCGGTCGAGACCGGTCCCAAAAGAATAGCAAGACCAACGGAAATCTGATCGGTGACTTGTCGGCATCCCCAAATCATCGGAATCCAAAGCTACAAATCCGGCCATCGCTCCCCTTTTGTCGCCATGAAATCACTTGTCGCCATTTTACTCGTTCGATGTCGCCATGGCGACAGGGAGTGATTTTGGCACCTGATTGCGACGCCCTGAGAAGTCGCCACAAAGTTGCAATGAAAATCTCATAGCGACCTTACCTGATTGGTGGAATTTGGCGTGACAATTACAGAATGCACCCCTTTAAAGGGTCAAAATGATAATTTGATATGTCTGGGGGTCTTTTGGTAATTAGCCATTCGTGACCTAATTCAAAAACAGTATAAATGCATCCCTATTTTCATTTGAAAACCCATCATATTCTTTCCTACCTATCTCTTCTTCAACCTAGGATCACCATAACTCCCCTCTCAAATTCCTACATTTCTAACCTTGAACTACCTTTTCCATCAAACACTCAACATCAAATCTATCTTACCTCACTAAACCATTCCTCTCTTGCCATTTTCTTCACCATATTACCTTGATTTCTTCTTCTTTCCGTCGAATCTCCATCTCTCGGTTTTCTTATTCTGGTTTGCTTTCTTTGTTTGATATCTTATGGAAGTTTTATGTTTCTTTCTTTCATAGTTTCATGGGTGTTTGATGCTTTTCTTTTACTAAGGAAGCCTACTCTGCAGCATCAAAGATACCCTGTAAGCAACTCTCACCACCTATATCTATAGACTCTAGATTTGTTCTTTTAAGTAACCTTTTTTCCATGCTTTTTTTTTTTGTTATCTGTTACTTCTATGAGTTCAGTGTTACTTCGTTTTTGTTGATTTTGCTATAACAGTTTCTAATTTCTAATGGGTTGTGGTAGATTTCTGCTTTCTGTGAACTTTGATAATGCTTTGTGAGTTGTGTTTAATTTAATTCTTTGCTTCTCAGATTTTGTTATAAATGGGGATGAAATTGATCATGTTATTGCCTGTAAGTGAAAATTTGGGAGTCACTATTAAGTATTTGTTTTATATTGCCTATACATGGTAGCTCCACATACTGTAGAAGACAATTGTTTCTGGTTCTGCTATATTAGTGGGGTTAAATTATTTCATCAGATATATGTGAGTCTGTGACTTGTAGTGAGTTAGTTGCAGGAAGTATGAAACCACTAAACTGGAAGATGTTAGTTTTAAGTCTCATATAGGATGAGAGGAAAAACATTTCAGGTATCATTTGTTTGAGATGTTTCATGGGTGTTTGAGAATAACTGATTTCATTCACTGCCTTAGATACATGTCAATTTTTTTTTTTTACAACACTACCCTATTAATAGAGCTAAAGAGAAATTAAATTAGTGCCTCATGCTCAATCCAATGGAAATTAAGTTGCCATTAACTTAGCCAATTAAAATTGGCCAGTCACTACCATATGTCCATATTAATAGAGCTAAGGTGATTTTGTTACAAGATTGTAGTCCATATATGCTTGGTGTGTTTCACTGTTTTGTTCAAATTCAGTATTTGTCCAAATGAATTGATTTTTGTTACTTTTATTTCCTTTGTCTTGCATGTATAAAATGCTCGAAAGAATGAAACATTGAAAGTGGAATGACAAGTATAACAATGGATGAGCCATGAGGATTGAGAAGAAATGAAGGTAAGAATTTAATTTGGTATTTGCTTGTTTAGTTTTGTATTTTCTCTATTTATAATTATGTGTTTTGTTTCTATTAATTAATTTATTTTCCTTTTGTATAGGTGAAGATTTGAAGTGGAAGAAAGACATGATTTGAAGTTTAATTTTATTATGGATTGGATTGTATGTTGGATTATTTATGTGTGATCTTATTTTATTTTGGACTGTATTTTGGTCTTTATTTTCGACTTATATCATTGTGTAATTGAAGTTATATAGACTGAATTTGATAGAATGGTGGTAGCTATTGAGCAGGACAGCATGTTTATTTATATATATATATAGAATGGTGATTGATTTGAATTAAATTTGATTAATGTGGTCTATTAGGACAGCAGCTATTGTTTTGAATGTAAGGGATTGTTAAAAAAAAAAAAAAAAAAAAGAGCCCAAATTCAATTTGAAACTAAATATAGCACGGTGTGTATAAACCTATCTAGAGGGGGGGTGAATAGATTTTACGCTTTTTACCCAATTTTTCGTGTTAGTCAAAATTACGAATTTACCCTCAAGATAATATAAACAAGCAAGTGTAATATGGTGCGGAAATTAAATCAACACTTGATTTTTACGTGGAAACCCTCACGGGAAAAACCACGGGCTATGTAAGTAAGCCACACTCGAACCTCGAATCCACTAAATGTGCAAACGATTACAACCTAATCCCGGAAGTAATCACACACCTACCTAATCCCGGTATGAGTGAACCTAGTCCAATTTGCTTGTGATCTAAGCAACCTAATCCCGATTGCTACACACAAGACTTACCTTCTCTTGAAGAGAATACAACCCTAAGTGAATATGTGAAAATATCCAAAATGCAACATAGAGCAAGGGAAACCCTATATGCTTATCTAAGATGATTAATTTGCAATTAAGAACAATCCTAGATATCAAAACTAAATGACATGTCAATTAGTTAAGCTAATCAATATCAAGCACAAAACCTAATATGCTAGCACAATACAACTTCTCAAACATACATCATACTAATCTCAATTTTGTATCTAAAGCATACAAAATAACAATCAAGTAATTAATTGAGATTGCTAGATAAATTAAACACAAAATATGTAAGATATTAGTGAAAAGCTTACCAAGCAAAGTATGATGAAGAATCCATGCTAGATGATCTAAGATGATGCTAGATGATGATTGATGATCATGAAAAAGTGTTTGAGTGAATAAAAATGAGTTCTTGGAATTTTTCTTCTCTTTGAAAAATATCCTAAGTATGAAATCTGATATGAACTCTCTTATGTGACCTAAAGTCAAAGTGTTATATATATAAGGGCCATAAGTGAAGTGTGGTCGTTTTGGAAAAACGCACTAAAAATATCTCTGTGGCTCGCCTGCCGCGGTTGCTCAACCGCGGCACTGTAGCCGCGGCACAGCAAGGACGTTGTTGTCGCTCGACTGCCGCTGTCAAAAACCGCGGCACTGAAACCGCGGCGGGCGTCACAGCACAAAACTTGATTTTCAAGCGACTCAAAACATGACCAAACGACATCGAAACCTTTCATATAATATACCGTTGGAAAGGTATGGAAGTCTACTTTCTACTCCAATTAACAAAACATGATTTGGATAACTGTAGAAAAAGTTATGGTCATTTGAGTGACCAAAGGTCAGATTCGGATAACAGCTGTGATGCCCTGTTTTAGTGGTCACTTTGGAAATTTCAAAACCAATCCAAACGGTCATGAAATATTACGAATAATATACCGTTGGAAAGGTATGAGAGTCTAGTTTGTCCAGAATTTTACAAAACTCAATTTCAATCTTTTCATAAAAAGTTATGGTCACAAGACCATACAAAGGTCAGTTTTGAAAACACTTAAAACCTTGAAATCCAATCTTTTGAAACTAGACACTTACTCCAAATAACCAAACCAAATCTAACACTTATCTAAGAGAAGAATGAGACATTCTCAAGTGGTCAACCATCATGCTAAGACATGCACACCATTGTGCAAGCGCGGACGTTTCCGATCACACAAACGGAAACGAATTACACCACACTTAAGACTAACATACATGAAGTGCACGTGTGGGTATTGAATGCATCATAATGCCTATCATGTCATGGCATTTCATAGAACAAGATGCAATCAATTAAATGCAAGAAGAGATATTGAATAATCAATAAAGCACAATGCACACAAAATATAAACACAACATTCAAGAATAAGAGTTATGCATGTTGTGTGTGTGTGCAACTATATCTCTTTAAGGCAAAGTAAGCACTAGATATACCTTTGGTGCTTGTCCTCTTGAGGTCTTGGAAAGGGTCTTTGATCTTCAACAAATCACTTAGACTACCCTTACAACCAAACCCCAACTTGTGGTTTGCCTACGAAATAAGCCAATCAACAAAACGGGAATCCTTACAATCTCCCCCTTTGGCTATTTCGTGACAAAACCACCACTCACATGGTTCCTCACAAAAAAAAAAAAAAAAAAGAAACTACGGGACTACAATGATATTCTACATTACAAAGAGATAAGAGAATGCAACTTGAAGTCTTCAATCCTCTTGTAGAATAATCAATCCCTGAAAAAAGTTTCTAACATTTCCCATACAAGAAAAGTGTGAGATTAATCATGTGAGAACAATACCAAGCATTTGCATTTTTAGAATTTAGGCACAACATTACCAAATGTATGCAATGTATGATAAATGCAATGCTCCCCCTCAAAGGGTTACTCCCCCTCAATGTATGTTCTCCCCAAAATGCACAATAGCTTCTATATTTTGCAACTCCCCTTACCATATCCTACTCCCCCTTTTTGTCATGATATAGGCAAAGGAGTAGTCCCCAACCGGGTCACTCATAGCAACGAGAGATAGAAGCATGCAAGATTTGCGTATACATATAAGTCACTTTATGCACTTCAATTAATTTGAGAGAAACAAGGAGATTTATTTGAGAAGATGTGTGAATCCAACATGCTTTGCATACAAGACATATAGCATTCAAGTCCAAAATACAATGGTATTTGGCAAAGCAAATGACAAAGGTTTCTAATTAGAAGTCAAACCAATTTCACCAATGTCATGGGAAAAGCAAGGATATAGAGATTATTGATTTCAATTTAAGATCAACTATATCCAACTTTATAAGCGAAACATGGCATGAGCGACTTTGCACCCTATTTGATTTTTCCGGATAAGATATCCGTATGATAGTAACCATGTTCAACTAATAAAGAAAGAGAGACATTTGGAATGTAAATTCCTTTGAACGGATACAAGATTCTTTATTCATTTTGAGTCTCATAAGCTTTCACACAAGTTTTGCATTTTAAGAATATGCAATCATTAATTCATGCTTTTCATGTGAGCATGTTATATGAATTTCATGCTTTTTCATTTATCTTTAGCATGTTATTAAAGAATCATCATGTCATGGAGATAACTATAGGTCATTCACATCATACTTCCTATGTAAATCTCCTAGTCCAAAAATGCATGTTTGAACATAAATATGACATGGATTGTAGACAAGCAAGGTTCACACTTATAGAATTGAAAACATATATACATATGTACAACCAAGCTTACTCAAGCAATCAAAAGAAGAGGCATAAGTTATTTCAAATTTTTTGCAAGTTACAAGAATGCAAAATAGCTCTCTTTGCTTGAGTTTCCCCATATGGGGTCAATCATAGAACACATCACTCCACAAGACATATCCCAATAGATCTACTAAGAGTTTTAAATCGAGTAGCATCTAAGGGTTTAGTAAATAGGTCCGCAAGTTGATCATTGACCTACATGTTCAAGTACTATGCATTTATTTTCAACAAGCTCTCTAATGAAGTGATGGCGGATGTCAATATGCTTAGTTCTAGAATGTTGCACCGGATTCTTGGAAATATTAATAGCACTCATGTTATCACAAAAGAGAGTGAGAGTACCTTGGTTGAATCCGTAGTCTACTAGCATTTGCTTCATCCATATAAGTTGAGTGCATCCACTCCCCGCGGCTATGTACTCGGCCTCGGCCGTGGACAAGGAAATTGAGTTTTGCTTCTTGCAAAACCAAGACACCAAGTTGTTACCTAGAAAGAAGCAACCGCCCAATGTGCTCTTCCTATCATCACAATTTCCTGCCCAATCCGCATCACTATATCCTACAAGACTAGGATTAGTGTCAAATGAGTACCAAATCCCATAATTAGAAGTCCCATTCACAAATCGAATGACTCTCTTAACCGAAGAAAGATGGGACTCCTTGGGATCGGATTGGTACCTAGCACAAACTCCTACACTAAATGATATATCGGGCCTACTTGCGGTCAAATAGAGCAAGCTCCCTATCATGCCACGATATAAGGTTTGGTCCACACTTTTTCCACTAGCATCCTTGCTTAGCTTCAAAGTGGTGCTCATAGGAGTGTCACAATGTTTGGCTTTTTCAAGACCAAACTTCTTCACTAGGTTTTTGGCATATTTGGCTTGAGATATGAAAATCCCATCATCTAGTTGCCTAATTTGCAAACCTAGGAAGTAACTAAGCTCACCAACAAGACTCATCTCAAATTCATGAGACATGACATCAACAAATTGTTGGACTTTGGTGTTGTTGGTGGAGCCAAAAACTATATCATCAACATATATTTGAGCTATGAAAAGCTCATCATTGTCTCTCTTGATGAATAGTGTCTTGTCAACACTACCTCTTGTGTAGTTGTTGTCAACAAGAAATTGAGTGAGGCGCTCATACCAAGCCCTCGGTGCTTGTTTCAACCCATAAAGTGCCTTCTTAAGGCGATAAACATGATTGGGGTGGTGTGCATCCACAAACCCCTTAGGTTGTTCAACAAACACTTCCTCTTGCAAGAAGCCATTGAGGAAGGCACTCTTGACGTCCATTTGGTGCAATTTGAACTTGTGCACACAAGAGATGGACAAGAGAAGCCTAATGGACTCTAAGCGGGCAACGGGAGCAAAAGTCTCCTCAAAGTCGATACCTTCAATTTGAGAGTACCCTTGTGCTACAAGTCTAGCCTTGTTCCGCACTATGTTGCCATCCTCATCGGATTTGTTCCTAAATATCCATTTTGTGCCTATGACATTAGTGGTCTTAGGCCTAGGAACTAGAGTCCAAACCTTATTCCTTTCGAATTGGTTTAGCTCTTCTTGCATGGCAAGAACCCAAAATTCATCATTTAAGGCTTCTTCAACCTTTTTGGGTTCAATTTGAGAGGTGTAGCATGTATAGCTAATAAGATTAGCAAGTTGACGTCTTGTCCTAACACCCTCATTTACCTCTCCAATGATATCTTCTTTATCATGGAGTTTCCTAACCCATGGGGCGGGTTCTTTAGAGTCCAAGAGAGGAACTCTATCAATAGGTTGTGTGCCATCATTGTTGACATTAGATGTCCCAACATTAGGCGACACCACAACCTCCTCCAAAGGAGAACCATCACTAAAAATAACCTCCTCCTCATGATCATTTGACTTGAGCCTAGTATCATCAAATACGACATTGGATGATTCCATAACACTTAGAGTCTTTAAATTGAAAACTCTATAGGCTCTACTATTTAAGGCATAGCCAATAAAAATACCCTCATCACTCTTAGCATCAAATTTGCCAAGTTGATCACGGTCATTCAAAATGTAGCATTTGCTTCCAAAAGTGTGGAAGTAGCTAACATTTGGCCTCTTGCCTTTCCATAACTCATAGGAGGTGTTTCTAGTACCGGGCCTTAGGAACACTCTATTTCCTATATAGCAAGCCGTATTGATGGCTTCGGCCCATAGGTTCCTAGGGACATTGTTGCTAAGCAACATCACACGGGCCATCTCTTGAAGGACCCTATTTTTCCTCTCAACAACTCCATTTTGTTGAGGTGTCCTAGGAGCAGAAAACTCATGGGAGATGCCTAAACCATTACAAAAGGTTTCAAAAGAAGCATTCTCAAACTCTCTCCCATGGTCACTTCTAATCCGTTTAATGCTTTTAATACTAGAATTTATTTCATTTTGAATTTTATTACAAAGCATTTTAAACTTATCAAAAGTTTCGGATTTTTCTCTAAGAAAATATGTCCATGTGAATCTAGAGAAATCATCGACACAAACAAAAATGTATCTCTTTCCACCCAAACTTTCGGTTTGCATGGGACCCATGAGGTCCATGTGGAGAAGCTCAAGTGGCTCCTTGGTGGTGAGATACTTACCCTTTTTGTGCATGCTTTTAGTTTGCTTTCCTTGTTGGCAAGGTCCACAAATACCATTGGCTTTCTTCCCAAGCTTAGGGAGGCCACGCACACAATTGAACTTCCCAAGGGTCCGTAGATCCCTAAAGTTCATGTGGCCAAGTCTTTCATGCCACAACTCAATTTGCTCATCCATGGACACATGATTAGATACAATACTAGCTTCAAGACAATAACAATTGTCGCTAGATCTCATGCCCTTCAACAAGGTTTGTCCATCGGGTTTAAGGATAGAGCAATAATCTTTAGAAAATAAGACGGAATATCCTTCATCACTAAGATGTGAAATGCTAATTAAATTGGCTTTCAAGCCATCAACATATAAAGCATTGGATAAATAGGGTAATCCGGGAACGGAAATGGTTCCTTTCCCTACAACATTTCTTTTGGATCCATCACCAAAAGTGACATTTCCACCTTCCTCCATAACAAGAGTCTCGAAGAAACTCTTGTTTCCCGTCATGTGCCTAGAGCACCCACTATCCAAATACCAAAAATTAGAAGAATTTGCCTTCAAGGCTATTTGTGCAACATGGCAAACATTTTCATTCTTTCTAATCCACTTAGCAACAATTTTAGCTTTCTTAGTGGTCTTTGGTACATGTGCTCTATTATTTCTAGGATCATGCAAATCAATATTTTCATTCCTAGAAATATGCATCTTGGCTCTATTCTTTCTCTTTTCAATCATGCTTTGTTTTCTACACATTTTAATATATTGAAAGCAATTTGGTCTAATATGACCATCACAACCACAAAAGTGACAAATAGGGATGAAAAAAGAAATCATACCTCGCCTTTGAGCATGTCCATGTCTTTGTGGATAAGTGGGTTCAATCCATCTTCGTTGTTGAACCGGTCTTGGTTGCTTCCAAGCTTGAGGTTGCATGATTGGTCTCTTTCCTTTGTGAGCCAATGTGGGAGGAGTGTTGGCTTGAGGAACCTTAGGAGGTTGAGCTTGAGATTTCCTTCTTGGCCCCATTTTCACTTGTGCATTAGAACATTGTCCTATTTCTAACTTCTTCCTAGGAGGTTGCACAAATGAAGTTTCTTCGTTCTTTAAGCTCTTGACAAACACTGTCTTGTTAGAGGTTGAGACTTTCTTGCCATCTTCATACCCAAGACCTCTCTTGTCACTTGGACTCTTTCCAACACCAAGTAAATGATCAAGCTTCTTGGTGCTAGAATCTATCCTAGCCAAGGACCCTTTAACTTCTACAAGTTCCCTCTTCAAGCCTTCTTCACTTCTCTTGGACAAGTCTAACTCCTCAATTAACTTATCCTCTCTCCTCTTCAATCTTTCCACTTGTTCACTTAAGTGGTCATTGTGAGCCGAAAGTTCAAGGTTTTCTTCTCTCAACCTCTCAATCTTTCTTGTGCTTTTAAGTGCTAAATCATTGAACTCGGCATGGTATTTAGCAAGCACCTTTTGCTCCACAAACTTCTTTTTGGAACTAGAAGAGGAGTCACTTTCTTCTTCACTAGAGTCAATTTCCTCTTGACTCAAATTCCTTCTTCTTCTTGAACCCCATAACCTTGTTGAACCTTTTCACAAATAAGGCAAGGTCTTCATCCGATTCATGCTTTGCCTCCTTTGCATCCTTAGATGCTTTCAAAGCTATTCCTTTAGACTTCTTAGGAGGAGTAGTGGTGCTAGGAGCCTTCCTAGACTCATATGCAAGGAGACGCCCAATTACCTCACTTGGCTTCATATCCATGTAGCCACTATTTTCTTCTATGGCCGTCACCTTTAATTCAAACCTATCGGGGAGAGATCTCATAATTTTTTGCTTGACTCTCCTATCCGAATACGGGTCTCCGAGTTGATGGCTTTGATTTACTATGTCCATCAATTTGATTTCGAAGTCATTGAAGCATTCATCCTCTCCCATCCTAAGTAACTCAAATTGAGTTTGGAGGACTTGAAGCTTGGACTCCTTCACCACCTCGGTTCCCTCATGTGCAACTTGAAGGATGTCCCATGCCACTTTTGCAATCTGAGTATTCTGAATAAGCTTGTATTGATTCTCATCCATTGCACACATAATGGCATGCATCGCCTTCCTATTCCACTTTGAAGCCTCAAACTCTTGCGCGTTCCATTGCGCCTTAGGCTTCAAAACATCTTCTCCTCCACCCGCGGGAGTCATCATAGGGAGATCATATCCGTCTTCCACCGCCATCCATGCACGGTCATGAATTTGGCATATATAGGATTCCATCTTCCCTTTCCATTGGGAATAGTTCAAACCGGTAAGAAGTAGAGGCCTTGTGCTAGAAGCTCCTTCGTGGCCACCACCATTTCCACCGTTTCCACTCATAGTGTATATGAATGAATGAAATGAATGCAAATGTATGAATGATCAAAAATCACACAAAATGCAAAACACACCAAAATAAGCAAGGATCACCTATGTATGTCTAGGAACCCGCTCTGATACCAATTGAAACTAAATATAGCACGGTGTGTATAAACCTATCTAGAGGGGGGGTGAATAGATTTTACGCTTTTTACCCAATTTTTCGTGTTAGTCAAAATTACGAATTTACCCTCAAGATAATATAAACAAGCAAGTGTAATATGGTGCGGAAATTAAATCAACACTTGATTTTTACGTGGAAACCCTCACGGGAAAAACCACGGGCTATGTAAGTAAGCCACACTCGAACCTCGAATCCACTAAATGTGCAAACGATTACAACCTAATCCCGGAAGTAATCACACACCTACCTAATCCCGGTATGAGTGAACCTAGTCCAATTTGCTTGTGATCTAAGCAACCTAATCCCGATTGCTACACACAAGACTTACCTTCTCTTGAAGAGAATACAACCCTAAGTGAATATGTGAAAATATCCAAAATGCAACATAGAGCAAGGGAAACCCTATATGCTTATCTAAGATGATTAATTTGCAATTAAGAACAATCCTAGATATCAAAACTAAATGACATGTCAATTAGTTAAGCTAATCAATATCAAGCACAAAACCTAATATGCTAGCACAATACAACTTCTCAAACATACATCATACTAATCTCAATTTTGTATCTAAAGCATACAAAATAACAATCAAGTAATTAATTGAGATTTCTAGATAAATTAAACACAAAATATGTAAGATATTAGTGAAAAGCTTACCAAGCAAAGTATGATGAAGAATCCATGCTAGATGATCTAAGATGATGCTAGATGATGATTGATGATCATGAAAAAGTGTTTGAGTGAATAAAAATGAGTTCTTGGAATTTTTCTTCTCTTTGAAAAATATCCTAAGTATGAAATCTGATATGAACTCTCTTATGTGACCTAAAGTCAAAGTGTTATATATATATGGGCCATAAGTGAAGTGTGGTCGTTTTGGAAAAACGCACTAAAAATATCTCTGTGGCTCGCCTGCCGCGGTTGCTCAACCGCGGCACTGTAGCCGCGGCACAGCAAGGACGTTGCTGTCGCTCGACTGCCGCTGTCAAAAACCGCGGCACTGAAACCGCGGCGGGCGTCACAGCACAAAGCTTGATTTTCAAGCGACTCAAAACATGACCAAACGACATCGAAACCTTTCATATAATATACCGTTGGAAAGGTATGGAAGTCTACTTTCTACTCCAATTAACAAAACATGATTTGGATAACTGTAGAAAGAGGTATGGTCATTTGAGTGACCAAAGGTCAGATTCGGATAACAGCTGTGATGCCCTGTTTTAGTGGTCACTTTGGAAATTTCAAAACCAATCCAAACGGTCATGAAATATTACGAATAATATACCGTTGGAAAGGTATGAGAGTCTAGTTTGTCCAAAATTTTACAAAACTCAATTTCAATCTTTTCATAAAAAGTTATGGTCACAAGACCATACAAAGGTCAGTTTTGAAAACACTTAAAACCTTGAAATCCAATCTTTTGAAACTAGACACTTACTCCAAATAACCAAACCAAATCTAACACTTATCCAAGAGAAGAATGAGACCTTCTCAAGTGGTCAACCATCACGCTAAGACATGCACACCATTGTGCAAGCGCGGACGTTTCCGATCACATAAACGGAAACGAATTACACCACACTTAAGACTAACATACATGAAGTGCACGTGTGGGTATTGAATGCATCATAATGCCTATCATGTCATGGCATTTCATATAACAAGATGCAATCAATTAAATGCAAGAAGAGATATTGAATAATCAATAAAGCACAATGCACACAAAATATAAACACAACATTCAAGAATAAGAGTTATGCATGTTGTGTGTGTGTGCAACTATATCTCTTCAAGGCAAAGTAAGCACTAGATATACCTTTGGTGCTTGTCCTCTTGAGGTCTTGGAAAGGGTCTTTGATCTTCAACAAATCACTTAGACTACCCTTACAACCAAACCCCAACTTGTGGTTTGCCCACGAAATAAGCCAATCAACAAAACGGGAATCCTTACACAATTGTCCAAAGGTCCAAATACAAAATAGCTGTTAAAGGATACAAAAAAATGAAAAATTATATAAAAATAGCCTCAAAGCTCAATAGGCCCAATATGCCCAAAACTGAATTGAACCGAACCGAGATAAAGGTGTTTGGTTCAATTCGGTTTCTTGGTCCAATGCGGTTTAAACCGATTCAAGTTTTCAAAAACCGAAAATATAACGGTTCAATATGGTTTTGGCCAAAATCGAATCGAACCGCGCCCACCCCTAGTCTCATGTTATATGTTTTGTAGACTAAGAGTGGTGAATTGAGCATATATGTGATAATTGTTTTCTCATAACAATCATATTAAAAGTTAATTTGTATGCTTATCAAGAGTTTGAAAAAAGTCTCGAAAGAGTTTTTAAGAAATAGAGTCTCAACCTATTCACCCCCCTCTAGGTTGTTTATTATAACCTTGTAGGTATTTCAACCTCATCTCATCGTGAATAGGTTAATGTTAATGGTGAATACAAAACTTTTAACATTTACATTTAGAATTTTAGATAGATAAATAATCATATAATACATTATAAACTTTGACATGTGATTGTTTGAATTTTAGTATAAAGTAAATCTAAAAATTGAACATTAAATTTGTAAAACTAAATGTGAAATTGGTAACATGTGATTTGAGAAGTTTGTAAGCTAATGAATAAAGTTTGAATTATAATTTATAAAAGGATGTATTACGAGGAATATGCAAAAGATGAAATAGTAGTTAATTGTGTTGAGGCAAGGCAACAATATGAGCATGTAAGAGCAATTCCGACAGACTCGTTAAATAGTATTCTTCAATTGAGAATTTCTTTCTCACTCTTCAATATTACCGAGTGATTTCTCACTCTTTAGATTTTATTTTATTACTTTTTATTGTGTCTTAACAACTTTTTCTAATTTTAAATTTAATAACTCTTTCTAATTTTAAACAATTTCAAACAACTCATTAAATACTTTCATTAAAATAATATAAGATTATTTCTATTTGAAGAGTTTTTTGGAATGAGTCTTCTTTTCTAACTCTTCAAATTGCTACATAGGTAAGCAAATGGGTTAATTGCATTAACTTACCCTTAGTTTAGTAAATCTAGCAAGATTTTAAAAAGATATCTAAAATTAACACAAACTCCCCTTTCCATCAAGTCAATCCGTTATCTTTAATGGTTGACTAACCTTGACCCTTGGAAAGCCAAACATGCTCTTGCCACTTCTAATTTCACTCTTCAAAAATCAATTGCGGCATTGTCTTGGCTTCTTGCAGCCTTTTTCAGGAGTCGGGTATGGATTTCATGTCTGCTAACTCTGTTGCTATTCTCAAAGGGATTCAGTTCGGTTTACATTGTGGTATGACTCCTTTCTGTGTTGAATCTGATGCTGGCAATGTGGTGTCCTTGGTCAATCTCGGAGGCCAGTCCAACTCTTCGTGTGGTAACATTGTTTGTGATATCCTTACTTTGATGGAAGATCTGAACATCTCTTCCATCCTCTCTGGAAAGAAAGGTTCGAACAATCCAGCCATCGCGCTTGCTAGACAGGCTCTTTTGAGGAAGTCTGACCTCATCTGGAGGAGGCATGTTCGCTGAGAGTTGCTGCTATTCTTCTCTTTCTGTTGCTTTGTTTCCCCTCCTTGGGGTGCTGCTGTTTGCTTGCTTGTTGCTCTTTGGAGCTGTCAAAAAAAAATAAAAAAAATTAGAAGAGGCTTTTAGGGTTGCTCTAAACAATTAAATTCAACACTGGCCTGGCTTTAATTAAAATTTAAAACCCAACAAACCCAAATCATCATATTAACATTAACATTAACTGAGGTGTTTTATTTATTTATTTATTTACATTTTTAGTCTCCCAACACATATCTCACGCGCTTTTAGTTTTAGATACGCATGATCTAATTATCTCCTCCTTGTCCAGACACTTATTGTGTTGTGTCATGTTCTTTTCAGTTATGTCCACGTTTCTTGCCACGTCAGATGTCGTTTTATTTAGAGTATTGTTTTTTTCCTTTTCAGTCCACTACGCTTCTCTCTCTCTCTCTCTCTCCCTCTCTCCATGTAAAATAAATCTCTTGAAAATTTTCTCCTGCAAAAAAGAAAGAAAGAAAAAAGAAAGAAAATTTCCATAATCATCATCATTATCACCTACTGTCACTTCTCTTACTCTCTCGTTATCATAATCATCTAAAACATTTTCTCACGACGCCCAAACCAACAACAACTCTCTCAATCCAACGATTTTCAATTGGATCCGATTCTTCTTAAACTTGTATTACGTGAATCGGGATCTGCCTGGGATCAACATGATCTAACAAATTAACGGTTTGGATCCGATCGGAGGGCAAACAGCGCCATCAGATGGCGCTGTTTAGACGCTTCTTTTATCGGAAGCCGCCGGATCGGCTTCTTGAGATCTCCGAACGTGTCTACGGTGCGCCTTTTCTTTTTCAAAATTTTTATTTTAGGGTCAATTACGTGCATACATAATCGCATTTTTAGGTTAATTGTTCAAATTGTGTAATTCTATTTCTCGTAATTGCTTAACTCAATTATTACTGCCAAGCTAAACATTTCAATTGATTTGTTTTGTTTGCTCAAGTAGGGCATTAGCATTTAACATTCTATATAGCTTTTGCCTATTCGAGTATTCTTATACAACAACCATTTGAGTTTAAAGCATGCATTTTAAATTCCTCATCAACAAATGCAAGCTGAAACCCTTCACTTAGGAGCTAGATTCTTTTATTTCTCTCAGGTTCTATATAGTTTTTTTTATTTAAGAAAATATTTCTTCCTCTTGAAAGCATCCATATCAGATTTGATAAGTTAATTCTTTTTAATCTTTTTGGAGCCCCTGGTTCAAAATCCTTAACTGTAATAATTTTATCTCCTTCTTCTTTGATTTGATTTGCAGTGTTTGACTGTTGCTTCTCCACTGATGTCTTGGAAGAAGACGAGTACAAGGTGTACATGGGAGGGATTGTAGCACAGCTACAAGACTACTTCCCAGATGCTTCTTTCATGGTGTTTAATTTCAGAGAAGGGGAGAGGCGGAGCCAAATTTCTGACATATTGTCTCAGTACGACATGACAGTTATGGATTACCCTCGCCAACACGAGGGGTGTCCTTTGCTGCCACTGGAGATGATCCACCACTTCCTTCGATCGAGCGAAAGCTGGTTGTCCCTGGAGGGACAGCAGAATGTGCTTTTGATGCACTGCGAGAGAGGAGGATGGCCTGTTCTTGCATTCATGCTAGCGGGTCTTTTATTATACCGGAAACAGTACAATGGAGAGCAGAAGACTCTGGAGATGGTTTACAAGCAAGCTCCTAGGGAACTTCTACATATTTTGTCTCCTTTAAACCCACAGCCTTCCCAGCTGAGATATCTTCAGTACATTTCTAGGAGGAATTTGGGTTCTGATTGGCCTCCATCGGATACACCTCTACTTTTGGATTGTCTGATACTTAGAGTCCTTCCAATTTATTCAGGAAAAGGTTGCAGGCCAGTTGTACGTTTATATGGCCAAGACTCTAAAACACTGGCCAATAGAAGTTCCAAACTTCTTTTTTCAACTTCAAAGACTAAGAAACATGTTCGCCACTATCTACAGGTAATAATTAAGTCGCACCTGTCAGAGTTGAATCTGAAAGATGAAAAGTATATATTGAACTTTTTTTTTCTGAATTTAACTGCAGGATGAATGTACACTAGTGAAAATAGATATTCATTTTCGTGTTCAAGGGGATGTTGTTCTTGAGTGCATCCATTTAGAAGATGATCTGGTACATGAGGAGATGATCTTCAGAGTTATGTTTCACACTGCATTTGTGCGATCAAATATTTTGATGCTCAATAGGGATGAAGTTGATGTTCTCTGGGATGCCAAGGACCAAGTCCCGAAGGACTTTAGAGCAGAGGTAGGCTTTTGTTATTCTTATTTTATTTTTCTCTTTCTCAAGCTATAGGAGTTGAATGCATACTCATATCTGTATCAGGTACTTTTTTCGGATGCTGATGCTGTTGTGCCTAATCTCACCACAGTCGTGGCAAATGAAGATGAGAATGAGGCGGAATTTGAAAGTGCTTCACCTGAGGAATTCTTTGAGGTGGAAGAACTCTTCAGCAATGTAGTAGACAGTCAGGAAGGAAAGGGAGACTATGATACTCAAACAGTCCATGAAACTGAGCCGAATGATATAGACCGTAAAGAAGTTTGGAAGGAGGATGTTGATCCTCCTACGTTTCAAGATTGTGCATCAGACGATGGGCATCACAAACATGATGTGAAGGTGGTGGATCTTAATGTTGATGCAGTAAAGGACATTACTGTGGATGATGTTAAGTACACCCTGGATGAGAGATTAGAGACTGATATGCATGCAGTAAAAGACATAACTGTGGATGATGGGGATATTAAGTTAGATAGCATGACAGTTGCTACTGATCTTCTGAGAAACGTAGAAACCAAGGAATCGATCGAAGATGTTTGTGACAATCAGGAAGAGATAGAAGATAAAGGTGAAAAAGAAGATGCTGCTGCACTAAAGAACTTACCATCCAAGGTTTCACAGAGACAAAAATCTGATAAATTGTTACCACCTGCCCCTAAGAAACAGCCTACATTGAACTCAAAACCAGTTGGAGACACTGTTTTAGTCAAGCAAAAGGTTAAACAGCATGAGCCTCAGGCTAATTCAAGACTAGCGAAGCCAAATACAGTATCTCGGTGGATTCCCCCTAACAAAGGCTCGTACACCAATTCAATGCATGTATCATATCCGCCACAAAGATATAATAGTGCCCCACCTTGTCTTGCCATTAGTTCTTCTTTCAAAGAATCTAGTTCAGGTACCAATTCCAAGGCTCCTTCTCCTCTCAGTTCCCCTGTATCTGTAGTTTCAAAGGATGTTACCACTGAAAGGATGGGTCGTAAAGTGGAATCTTTGAAACCAGCAAATTCTACACCAGGGACAGAACTACCAACTCATTTATCACCATTTCTTGGCACACAAGAAGTATCCTCTCCTTTGCTGCCTCCTCCTCCGTCCCCATCTCTATCTCCACCTACAGTCCTTTTTCCTCCTCCACCACCCCCACCTCCTCTATCTCATTTTAACAATTCTTTGTTGGGTACTTTTCCACCCAAGTCTTCCTCCCAACATTCCCTATTCTTGAAAGAAAGTGCAGCACCTCCACCTCCACCTCCACCCCCACCCCCACCCCACCACCACTTTTTGGCATTGCAGTTTCCAGATCATCTTCTTCACTACAATCTCCACCGCCACCTCCTCCACCGCCACCTCCACTTTTCTCCTCATTTAGTAGGCCGAATTTTGGGACTATTTTGCAGCATGAACCTTCCCCTCCCCAACCCCAACCTCCCCCAGCTCCCCCTCTCCCTCCACCACCACCTCCACCTCCATTTAGTCGGCAAAATAATGGGATGGTGTTGCCTCCTCCACCACCTCCTCCACCTTGGAATTCTCAAAGTTTTTTAGTTTCCATTGCCACAGTCACAAGTTCTCCACCACCTCCTCCCCCCCCACCACCGCCTCCTCTTGTAAATGCATCAAAATTAGCTGGAATGGGGATTCCTGCTCGGCTTCACCCTCCACTTGTACAGAGTACTCCTCCACCACCACCTCCCCCTCCTGGACGTGGAGCACCTTGCGCCTCTCCTCCACCCCCACCTCCACCCCCACCTCCTCGGCCTATGCATGGAGCTCCACCTCCACCACCTTTACCTGCTTTACATGGAACTCCACCTCCACCACCTCCTCCACCTCCTGCACTTGGAGCCCCACCTCCACCATCTCCACCTCCCCCAATGCGTGGTGCCCCACCGCCACCACCTCCCCCAATGCGCGGTGCCCCACCGCCACCACCTCCCCCAATGCGCGGTGCCCCACCGCCACCACCGCCTCCGCTACGTGGTGCCCCACCTCCACCACCTCCTCCAATTGGTGGAGCTCCACCTCCTCCACCACCTCCTAGAGGCGGGGGGCCACCTCCACCACCTCCTCCCGGAGGTCGTAGTTCTGGCCCTCCTGCTCCACCTACACCTCCGGGTGGTGCACCGCCTCCACCTCCACCCTTTGGTGCCAAAGGACCTGCTGCTGCAGCGCCTCCACCTCCAAGAGGTCGTGGATTTTCACGTCCTACAGCAATGGGAGCTACTGCTACAGCACCTCGAAGGTCTTCCTTAAAGCCTCTGCATTGGAGCAAGGTAACAAGAGCATTACAAGGAAGCTTGTGGGAAGAATTGCAAAGACATGGAGAATCTCAAATGTATACTAACTTATCTTTCTACTTTATGTTTTCTTTCCTTTAGCATTACATACTTTGTTATTCCTTAAATATGTTTCTTAAATTTCAAAGGACCACATATTGGCATTACAATGCTATTTACTATTATTGTTCCCTTTGAATCACTGACTTTGTGCTGTTTTGTTGTAGTGCACCAGAATTTGATGTTTCAGAGCTAGAGATCCTTTTCTCTGCAACAGTCCCAAAACCTGCTGATTCTGGAGGTAAAGGTGGAGGGCGTCGCAAGTCTGCAGGATCCAAAACTGACAAAGTCCACCTGGTAATTTAGTCATTCAAAACTTTCTAAAAATTTATTGTTTTGAAAGTTTATTTGTCTTGGATGCAATTCTGTTATTTTGTTTTCTTCTTGATGGTGTTTCTTCTATTGCTTGTTTATGTGAGGAGTTCACTAAATGAAAAAAAAAATCCATATGTTGTCAAAATGTGAATGTCTGCATTTGATAATTTTCGGACACACACACCCAAAAGGATGTCCATATAAATTCATACATACATGTACATGCATTTATGTTTGCTATATGTCACTATGCATGCATTCCCTTGTATTAAGTTGATTTGTAGCTCTATAATTGTAATTTAAGTTGGGGGTATTAGGTTGATAAATATATTGTTTATGAGAACTTCATGTTTTATATTGGGCTGGTTTTCTATTTTTAATGTAGAGAGGTTTATGAGGCTGAATAGCCATGATGTTTTGAATTTAGTATCCATGCTGTTTTTTCCAAGTCTCTATCTTTAGGTTGATGGAAGGAAATTCTCCTCATTGCATATGAAATGGTGAAACACTTGTCATTACAGTGTTCACCCAAGTGGCCAAGCCACCTGTCTAAACTTTATTTTTACAGAAATGAAGGTGTATGCAGGATGATTGCAAAGAGAATCTGCATTGTGTTAAGTGAACCATTGATTTTTTTTTTTCTTTTTAATAAAATTCTTATGGTATCCTATTGATTGACTTATTTTATGGATATTGATGCTGCTATTTGTTTTTGATGGTTAAAACAGAAAATTTTCAAATGGTTTTATTTGTAGTATGACCTTCTGATTGCATTATGGGAATTTGTCCCCACTACTCTACATTGTAATAACAAATTTCTTATCATTGTAGGTTGACCTGAGAAGGGCCAATAACACTGAAATTATGCTTACAAAAGTTAAGATGCCGCTTTCTGATATGATGGTAAGCTAAACATTCATTAAAGTTTTTGCAGTCATTAGAGTTTCTATACAAATATACAATGAAATGGGGGATTTTGGAGAGCTATTGCAAAATATATGCTTCTGACTGGGGTGTGTTATATCATGTTAATTCATATGTGGCAGTGGTCTGTCATATATAACAGGGAGAGTATTATTTTTAAGTGAGAGTCATGTCCCCGCGTTTCCTATAGCTTCTTAATAGTACTTTCACTAAAACAAGATTACATTTAATAATTCACAGTGTGCTACAGCATATAACAAAGATTTTTATACATGCCTTTGGCTGGATGGATGTACATTGTCTGTGCTCGTCACAGTACTTATGATAGCGTGCATCTTTGTCTACATTGGATACATACAGTTTGAATGCAAAATTCCTCAATGATGGCAGCACAGAGTTTTCATTTTCATTGCACTGGCAATAAACTTTTTAATAAATGTTTTAAAATATAATATGCCCCGGGGAGGATATGGGATCACTGAATATTTTAGTACCCAGATGATTTTAGCTGTTGGAAGTGGCAGTAAGTATAGTGGAAAATGGATCAGAGGGCAGAATTCTTAGTTTCAATAATATATAGGACCCTGCTTATGATTATATGGAATAATTTCATTGGTAAGTTATTCTGAGCTAAAGTTAAAATTTCTCAAAGATCATTCTGAAAACATGCTGGAATTGACCTAATGTGAAGATGCATGGAATTATTTATTGGAAGTTGTGTAGACAACAAAATCAGTAGAAAATTTTTAATCCCTTCAAACCAAAACTTCTTGATGTTTCAGATGTGACTTTACAAATCTATCACCATTCAAGAACTTAGGAATAAAGAGAGGGTTAAAAGGTTAAGGTAGTTTTGGAAAGTCAATAAATACAATGCTTTTGAACCCACACATTCCTAGTAAAAATGGAGGGTGGTGAGATTGAGTGTGTCATGCTTCTCTGGTATGTTTTTGAACATGGTAATGTTTTATGTTTTGCTGAATTGGAAAAACTCAGGATTTGATGATTCCCGAGGTAATGTGTTTTAAAATTATCATCAGTGCACTCAACATTAAAGTCTTTTTGTTTTTGAAAGCAAAGGGGAACAAGATTCTGAAACTTTTGGCTAGTAAAACTCATTATATCTTTTTTAAACTCTTTTTATTTAAACGTGATTTTTTTGGATTTGGATCCCTTCCTCACCTCCTTTTGTCCTTACCTTGTCCTCACCTAAATCAATGGTCAAGATTAATTCTATCTTTTGGTTGAGTAAATATTAAAATTAATAGAAATAATCCAGACCATTGATTTGTTATATCAGACACGTGTTAATAGATTATGAAGGTGAGGAGAGGATCCAAATCCGATTTTTTATCTTTCTCCCTAAACTTTTGCACGTACATTTTATAAAAAGAAAGACTCCACTTTCTTCTCAGTTACGATCAAAAAAGGAAAAAAAAAAAAAACAATACTAATATTTATGCTATGGTGAACGGCAAGTGATAGAGTGGAAAAATAAAACTCCCATATTTTCAACAATATTAAGAGAAAGTGGTTTTCAAACAAGAAGAAAAAAAGAAATTTTCAAGGTGTGTATCTTATTTTATTATTATTATTATTATTATTATTTATTTATTTATTTTTTTGTTTTCTTTATTTCTTAGACGTTTAGTGAAATCAAAATTAGGGTTTTGATTTAGTAGGAACCATTGAAGCATAGTAGGATGATTATTTGGTTCCAATTTTCTATACAATATACTTAGGGGCTGACAACTGACCAGTGCCTATTCTGAAAATTTTATTTAATTTATTTGAGGTATTTTGGTGATTTGGCTTTTGAATTTTTCAAGTATTTCTGAATCTATTTCACTATTTTTAGGATTTTATCAAAATACTTATGAATTTCCAAACCATGTATTGTATTCCAGAATCCAAAAATATAAATACTTTAAACATAATAATTTCACTTTCAAACTTTTATTTTAGAACCCCATATGTGTTATTTAAGTTACTGTGAAAAGATCATGTCTTGACCTTCGGGTTGGGGTGTGACAGTTATTTATTTAATTATATGTTCTGGATAAAGGTTTTCAGATTATGTATTAGCTAATCATATCAATGTGTACCTTTTCCCAGGCTGCTGTTCTAGCAATGGATGAGTCAGTATTAGATGTTGATCAAGTGGAAAATCTTATAAAATTTTGTCCTACAAAGGAGGAGATGGAACTACTTAAGGTGATGTTTTAACATATATTATGATTCCTTTTTGCACTTTAGCTATTCAATGATCCTTTTTTTTTTTCGCATTAAAGTTCGCGGAGTGTGCTTATTTTGTGTTAGTTTCCGACAAGATCCACCTCATCTTGTTTGTTCTGATTTGTCTTGTTCATGTTTCTTTAGGGCTACACCGGTGACAAGGAGAACCTCGGAAAGTGTGAACAGGTCTGCAACAGTTCTTTATTGATCAGATTTTGATGTTTGTGATTTGTTAATAAAATACAATCTTTATAGCTTGATTAGTTTTGGTATTGGGTTAGGTTTGCAATCATGAATATGTTTGTAATTATACTAATTATGTTTGTATATGATGTATTTATGTTTGTCCATTTAAGACTTCTTCTTTTGCTCTGTCAAATGGATTTCTGTGTTATAATTACGCAAAATATGCTGGGACAATTAAGTGAAATGTTGTTATGTCTGTCATTAGTATCTGATTTTCATCCCTGTAAAAAGAATTATCTACTTTTCAATTGTATTTACTCTCATTGTGTTTTTGGTGTTAATTATCTGGAGAACCCTTCATAGATGCGGTCTTAATATTAATTTTACCTGAAAGCAAATGAAAATTGTTTCTGCACAAAGCAGAAACTTTTTGTTGTTGCTTGAGTTAATGATTCTGAAATCTGTCCTGCATTGCAAGCATAGGTATATAGGCGAATAGCTAACATGTGAGTTGATTCATTAAAAGTTGATAATTTTATCTTTATTAGAGATTTTTAGCTTTCATTTACTTTTCAAGAGCTTTTTTCTGTACTCTGTAGTAGTTGTTGTTCAGTATGCTTTCCTGGTTTCTTTGATGGGGAATTTTCATTATATTTTTCTTTTTCCTTTGTGATCTTTTCTTAATTGATTTGAACCAAGTGTTTTGCTTCGAGCCACTTCCAAGAATCACCTAATTTTTTGAAGGAACTCAACTTGTTCAATTGTCTAATTTCCTTGCAGCCATACCTTATAAAATCATGGTAGGAGTTATTTTTGATGGCTGTGTTTTGAGATGAATATTTATGACCGTAGGTAGTGCTAGGCTTCTTTTAGCTTTTTGTTCTTACAGAGTAGATAAAAGCCTCAGTACAGTTATCCTACCAAATTGTTTTTGGTAAAGGTGATTTAGATTCCATCCTAATGCAGAAGGTAGATGCTCTTATAATTTGAACTTGTGCCTTTGTTTTATTAAAGAGCATAAAAAATTAGAATGATAACCATGAATGAATAGATCTACTTGGGTCTTAATTTTAATAAATTCTGTGTTTCCCATTAAAAGAAAAAGAGTTTTACTTGGGATTTTAGGTGGACAAGTGTAGATCCTTGTCCACTGCAGTTGATATATATGTTTAAGATAGCCAGGGTGGGGGAACACTGCTTTTGGGAATGGATGAAGGCTTTGGGAGGACAATGGGAAGACTGGAGAAGAATCTGTCGGAGTTTGTTTTTGTTTTCAATTGCTGTAACCGTGGCACAAAATTTTAGACATTGGTAATGGTGGCTATAGCTTAATGTGGTAGTATCTTATAAATATACTTTTCTAGCATGTCATGTTCATAGAAAGGAGAAGTGATTGGTATCTTCCATAACCGAAGTTGGTAACAGCTTTTGGCATTACCTGTTACCCCATATCTGATATAATTTTCTAGCTGGTCCTCCAATTTTGTTTAATTTTTCGTTAGACATCCTGGTATTTGTGTTATTCAATGGACATTGTCATCACCTATTGTATATGTTAGGCAACTTGATTGCATGTCAGATAATTTTCTTGAACATAAGGTTTCAACAATTGCATATCTCATGTCTTAAATACATATTATATGTTCAGTACTTCCTGGAGCAGATGAAAGTGCCACGTGTCGAGTCAAAATTAAGAGTATTTTCTTTCAAGATTCAGTTCGGCTGTCAGGTTTGGCGGTATCTGCATTTTAGTCTTTTTCCAATGAGTTGATAATTCTCTTTAATTACGTCTTGTCTTGTCTTATTCTTGACCATTTTTTGCAGATTTCAGAATTTAAAAAGAATTTAAATGCTGTAAACTCTGCATGCGAAGAGGTATGCATTGATGATAGTGAAACTTTCTCTGTAGTGTTTGTATATTCCTTCTCTACTTATGCTCTTGTTCATTGGAAAATTAGGTTCGGAATTCCTTGAAATTGAAGGAAATCATGGCGCTGATTCTTCAACTCGGAAATACATTGAACCAAGGAACTGCAAGGGGTATGTACCTTTGTAGTCATTTTGGAGTATTATTCGTTTGTTCAAAACTGTTGAATAACTTTTAATCCCAAATGCTTAGATTTGTTTGGAAGGCCTCCTAATTGGCATTTGAGCTCTAAAATGCTACTTCACATGCATCCTATTGGCATGTCATGTGGTTTCAATTATCCAAACACTGCTTGATGACAAGCCAATTGATTGACTATGCATGTGAGGTTGCATTATAATTAATCACTATCTTCCATAAATAATTTATAATATGAGGTTTGATTCGAATAGAAGACCTTAAGTCTAGGATGGACATTTTTCCCCAAATCCCCATTTCCCCATCCCCATTTGGTGGAAAAAAAGAAAATCATCCCCAAATGGGGAAATGGGGAGGGACGGAGATGAATTTCATCCCCAAATTGAAATGGGGATGAGAATGAGGGACCTCCCCCCATCCTCATTTCCCCCAAAACCTCTCTCTCTCTCTCTCTCTCTATATATATATATATATATGTATTTGTATTGTATAATATAACTTATCATGGAATTTTTTATTTTTTTTTATTTTTTAATATGTAAATATGTAATTTTTAGTCAAATGGGGAAATGGGAAAAAAATATCAGATTGGAAAACGTGGGAAATGGGGATGAGGATGGGGATACCTCCCCCCAAACTCCCCCATCCCCATTTTCCCCAAATGGGGGGATGGGGGAAGGGGTTGGGAAATGGGGATGGGGATGGGGGGACCAATATCCATCCCCATTTCCCCAATGCCCATCCGGAGCTTTGATGTCATATTGAATAAACATGGGAAATTGGAAAAATTAAACTAAAAATTATGGCCCCTTTTATTTTGACCTGACAATTAGTGAGTTTTTTTCTTACCCATACTTGACCCATCTTGGCAATTGACAAAAATGTCCTATTGTCTTCCTTGAAGAACTTGTCTCAACACTTAGTTTAACTTAGCCAGGACCGGCCAAGACTTGGCCAAGACCAGGCCATGACTTGGCCAGAACCTGGCCAAAATATGGTAAGGCTTTGACTTGGCCAGGACTTGACCAAGACTTGGCTAGGATCTTGCCATGACTTGGCCAAACTTTAATCAGGCTATTACTTAACCAGGATCTGGCCTAATTTAAGGCTGTTTTGAATTAAAATTTACGTTAAGGCAGTTTTGTTCTTGTGAGTTAAAAAATAAACTCCTACTAATTGTTGGGTAAAATTAGAAGTGGCCATAATTTATAGGTTATTTTTTCCAATTTCTCACTAATCATTAATTTCTATAGTTTAAGCTTCTAGGAAATGACCTACAACAGGTCATCAGTTTTAAAGAAAACTATTTGGAAAGTCCATCGTTTATTTTGCTTTAATAAATATCTTTATACCAAAGTTATTGTTATGATGGAACTTTTAGGAGATATGATTATCCAGAACTAATACTCATTGGTCAAAGAAAATAGTTACTGTTGGTACAATGTCACTAGTGTTGAATCGATGGGGGATAATTTGCATATTTTCAAGTGGAATTTTAGTGTTGTAAATTGTAGAGGGTGAAAGCTAAACGTGGGCTGGAAACATAATGAAGACAGATCATATGAAAATGTGTTAATGGTCTTTGGTATTGCTCATGGTTACTATATGGTGTAGTATTTGCAGGATTCAGAGAGGTCTTTGGTCAAATAGCTTGGCTGTAACTAGGTCCAAAATACTGCTGGATTTGAAATGGAACAATGGAGATTATTTAAAATTTGTGTACTTTATTGTTTACACAGATTTTTACTTTACAAATAGCGAGATACTGCAAAGTATATAATTGTCATTGGTTTTGTTCTTACCTGGTCAAGTTAATGGTAGTTTACAAGTAACAAATGGATGCCAGAGGGCATGTACTTCACACTGAATGCTCCTATAAAAAATGTACTTCACACTTAATGCACTGAAGATTGCTCAAGTTTGTAGCAGGAAACCATAAATTTCCTAGTTGGTAACTATGGGTTTTAATTTGGTTGATTAAAAATGTGGTGTCCTTTGTTCTCCACCATCTTTACATGATTTATCCAACATTTCTTTTTCTTCTCTAAACTACTTGGCATATTTTGGTGTCGTATTGTTAAATGCATAAAACCTCTGATCTGTTTTCCTGACTTTTGATCAAAAGTTCTTTCGTGGTTACATTTACGCATTGATATGAAGTTTCAGATGTTTTTTTTAATTTTACAGGTTCTGCAGTAGGATTCAAGCTGGACAGTCTTTTGAAACTCACGGATACACGTTCTTCTAACAGTAAGATGACACTGATGCATTATTTATGCAAGGTAAGGTTACCACATTTCTTTTCTTCACATCTGGATAAAAAGAAATTCGTCCAATATGAGTTTGATTGTGATAGAGGAATTAAAGCAATATCTGTACACTTCTTTCAAAAATATAATAAATAAATTTTGCGCTATATTCATTTATAAACTTTCTGAAGGTAATACAGATAGGTTAAGGGACGGGTTCTTTCTTGGATGCTATCCTTTTATCTTTGTAGCATGGGTTTATGCAATTTAGTGGCTTTCTCCAGGAGAATGAACAAGGTGAAAGCTGCTGCACTTAGTTGAAATTGCATTAGGTGAACTCAGGTGATAGTTTGATTAGTTGTAATAGCAATGGTTTATGCTGGAGAATTAATTTAGGAAAATCTTGTTGAATCAGTTGCAATGAAGATGATCAAAATTTATTCACAGATTTTCATAATACCAATATGAATTCTTTCAAATGCTAAAAGTTAGGAATTTAGCTCCCCCCTATTTTAACAATCTCCTTATCATTGTGCACCTCTGTTTGGAGCTCCAAAGGAAGCCTTGACACCTGAGCAACTGTTTTCCTACAATATTTATATATACAAGCATAAAATTTCTAAAATTCCTCTGAATATCTGGATTGATACCAAAGGTCATTTTCATTACAGTGGGAACTCTCCATCTTTTTTAGTCAAATATTAATACATAGATATACTGATACCATGAGTGCAGTTAAAGTTAGCTAGATGGATGCTTTAGGGGTTAGATATCTATATATGCTGGCTCCTTTATCTCTTTTTTGTTTTTTTTTAATTTAATGCTCCAAGTTGGATTTGATAGCCTGTCAGATTTATTCTTTACAGCCAATCTATATGTAGCTTTACTGCTGGATACTTGTTTGAGGTTCTGAATATAATTGACAAATTTATTTATCGAGTTTAAAACTTTGATTTGTTGTGGCTCAGGTCCTCGCCGCCAAGTCTTCAAGTCTTCTAGATTTTCACCAGGATATTGTTAGCCTTGAATCTGCCTCTAAGGTTTCCATCTCTCTCAGTAGATCTGTAGTTGTGTAGTTATATATTGCTTATTCAGCTGGATCCTGCTTTACTGCAGATACAATTGAAATCACTAGCGGAAGAAATGCAGGCTATCATCAAAGGATTAGAAAAGGTCAAGCAGGAGTTCTCTGCATCTGAAAATGATGGCCCTGTGTCTGAAGTTTTCTGTAAGGTATATAATTTCTTTCACTACCTTGTAGTTCAATAGTAATTTAGATTGATTTTGTGGTGCTCCGTGTATTTTACCTCATTTTAAATGTCAATTGATGTTAGTGATTTATATTTAGGTATATATCTCATTTATTGGCTAAGAATTGGCCGTAATTTTACGCTTTAGTTTTTTGTTTAACTTTGACACATTTTATTGCTAAATAAGAATTTTGATAAGGAATCTCTTACTTGGATATATTCTTATACAATTGTAATCTTGAGTATATTATTTCTTAAATTTAGTTTTCAAGTCACTGAAAATTACTTTTGGCATAAAGTTTGGATGAATTTGAAAAAATGTGGGAAGTAATTTAGTTTCACTGAGAGTTTGTCTCAGTTTGACATTGTTATGGAGAGGCAATTTACACTTAAAATCTAGAGGTTTACAGAAGTATTGGGGTAAGATAATTTTTTATGGTAAATTCTTTGTTCTTACCTTAGGATCCTCTTCCACATCTACTTCCTCTTTTTTATTGTGAATCAGATTAAGCTTTTGAGTAATTAACATAACTGGTCTTCTTTTACGTGTTCACATTTTCAGAAAGTTTGTTTTAATCTCCTTTGTGCTTAAACTTTCCATATGTGGCTTTATGGCATTTTTGAAGCTTTTTCTGAAGTGAAAACTGTGCTTCGATTTTCAAAATCTTTAGGAGTGAGATAATGCTTTCTTTCCTATCTTTGCTTTATAGTTTATCGGATCCCTTTCTTCCTTCCCACTTATCTTCTTCATGATATCTTCTTCAAGACACTGAGCTTGGTAGGCATTTGTTGGGTTGATCTGGCTGACAAGTTTTCGTCCTTGTTCGTCTCTCACATTTCCTTTGTGTGATACATAAACATTATTTCTTTTTCCATCATTTGGGGGGGGGGGGGGTGGGTTGGGGTGGTGATGGGATGCTAGAAGTGTGCTGCCTCCTTTATTATTATTATTATTATTATTTTGACGTGTCTTGAAGTTAACAAGTCCTGGTATATGTTTATACATTCTAAGAAATTATGAGAACCACTGATTTTTCACTAAGTTTGCTTTAAGTTGAATGTCGGTGGGTCCTTTTCTGAAGTTTCTGGCAGTTTGCTATTGGTGTTCTTAGAGGGAAGTAGTGAAGATAACCTCAATTATTTTCTGATCTGTATGATGGGGCAATTTCTTCAAATGAAACTTTTGACTGTACATTTGTGCCTTATAGGTGCCTCATCAATGCTGACTTAAAATGTAGACTTATCCCCGTTGCTGAGAAGATCTTTAATCTGGCTGCTTTATTCCAATTGTTTTGATGCCTCCAGAGGTCAATTTATGTGGCTATTATCTCCTGCGTGTTGGTTATCACATGTGAGACGAAAGGGAACAAGAAAGAGGTCTTGTGCTAATTGGACCTACAGCCCAATAATTTAGCCTTTTGTGTTGTATGATGACTCAAACATAAAATAACCCAAGCAAAAAGATATAAAAAAACCCAATATTTAATGAGTTATAAATCTCCAACATGGTATTAGAGAGGTTCTGATGTGTTGGGGTTTTCTGAAAAAAATAAAATTGTTCACAAATGAATGGTGAGGGAGCTCTGGCAATGAGTGTTCTCAAAGAACAAAACAAAAGGAAAAATAGATTAGAAGAATGTGAAGAAAAGGATAACGGAACTATTGAACTGTTGTTCACATGCCAATGTGAATGTTAGAAATCATGTGAGACGAAAGGGAACAAATCCCACATCAGTTAAGTAAACCCTAAAAGGAAGGGTTTATATACTAATTGGACAGCAACCTGATAAAATGTGTCCTTTTTGGGGGGTGATTTTTTAAATATTAGCTTGAGCCCAAAATATAGAAGCATTAATATTTGACGAATCAAAAATCTCCAACAACGGGCTTCTTTACATGGTTGACTTGTTAGTAGTGCCTGTACTATTTTCTGCTCTTCTCCCCTGTCCTTAGACAAAATAATCTGTATGCCTTTGAGAAGAATTTCACTTTGCCCTGCCATTTGTGTTCTTCATTTGAATGGTTTTCCATACTTAGAAAGATGACTAATGAGGTGCTTGTATGACATTTTTACACAATGGAACTTTGAATTTAATTTGAATTGGACTATTAAGACAACTTATTATATGAAATTGTGAGCATAAAATGTCTTACTGGTCCACAGAAAATCCGTCAAATGTTCTGCCACTGTAGCCTATATAAAAGATTTTTGATTGCATTTTTAAATATCAAGGAAAAACCCTTATTATTCTGTGAAGGATTTCTTACTTTCTTTTTTCGGTTAAGTTCTGCTAACACTCATTTTTTATGGATATAAATTATGTCAGACATTGAAAGAATTCATTTATGTTGCTGAGGCTGAGGTGGCATCTGTAACAAATCTCTATTCTGTGGTGGTAATTTGCTTGCTCTTTAACTCCCTTTCATACTTGATTCAATGTCTGTCCAGATAATATGCTGATCGTGTCTTGAATCATTGTCATCTGGTGGACAGGGTAGAAATGCAGATGCCCTTGCGCAATACTTTGGTGAGGATCCTGTCCGTTGCCCATTTGAGCAAGGTAGATTATGAATATAATCGTTACTAGTTATACTGTTTGATGTATATATAAATATATATATATTTTTCTCAATTGTTTGAAATGGTGGCCCGTGCAAATCAGACATCGTGACCTCTAACTGACAACTGGGGCCAGGATATAATGTATGTAACTGAGTTAAGTTTGTAAGAAGGATTTTGTGTGCAAGGTAAAAGGAAAGGTACAAGATAATTGGTAAGTGTCGCTGGGAAGAAAGAAAGATGGAGGCAGAGACTCCAAAGATGAGAGAAAGGAATGCGATCGAATGGTGATTGAATGTAAATTAGCGCAAATAGTATTCTTCAGAGTAACAGATGCGGGTGGTATGATGGACGAATCTGAAAGTGTGCGGACAAAAAAGAAACAAAAAGAGCTTGAGAATGGAAGATTAAAACTGAAGTGTAATATAGTAAAATAATAATAAAAACTGAAATGCAGTAATTTGCTAATAATAATCAGTTCAGTCTATGTTTATTAATTTTATTTGAGAATAGGGGAAATCCTATTTAACATGTTAGTCATTTTCTTGTATCATATGGTAACATTGAAACTGATCTATTATATGGACTGATCTCTGCAGTTACTGCGACCCTGTTAAATTTTACGAGGTTATTCCGGAAAGCACATGAAGAAAATTTGAAACAGGCTGAAATGGAGAAGAAGAAAGCTGAGAAGGAAGCTGAAATGGAGAAGGCTAAGGGAATTAACCTTACAAAGAAGAGCGTGAAGTAGATTTTGTTTGATTTCTTTCTTCCTCCACACGGGAAATCTTAGCAGAAGTCCGTCGCAATGTTTTTATTCTGAACGACGGTGACTGCTTTCCGGACTGGTTGACAGCTTCCACTCGCCAGCATTTGTGCAACGGGAAGCCTTGGAAGGTAATTTGAATGAGGCGGAAGTGCTACTCCTTGAGGTCTGCAGACTTGAACCAAGTGATGTTCAATTTAATGACTATTGCCGACAATCCAAGCTTATACAGGTTGAGTGGATTAAATGGTTGACATAAAGCACGGGTTCTCGACACAATATGGTCAAGAAGATGGGTCTGGCCTCTCTGAGAATTTTGTAGTCTTGTACCAGTCCTTGGCCAAGTAGGCAGTCTGGTTTGTTTGGCCATATTTGAGCACCAGCTGGGATTGTAAAGCTTGAAGTCCCACTGTACCATGAAACCGTGTACAAAGCGCTAACCCTCGTCGTAGTTAGGATTCAATTCTTAATCATGTAACATAAAAGTTGATTTTTGTTTTACTAGTTGAGATTTTGACAGGAGCCCGTCACTAAAATTGTTGTATAGGTTGACAGGATCAGATAGAGAAATTAGAAGATGGGCATTCTTTAGTGTAATTGTAATATAACAATAAAAAAAAAAAAAAAAAAGGGTTGGATACTGCTTGTTTAATTCCTTGGATTCCTCAATCAAAGTACAATTCATGTGATGCAACAAGTGGTTAGTTGTAAATCTATTATGTTTGTTTAGGTGAAAGTGGATTGGTGTATTACAAAACATATAAAAAGAGCCGTTTTTCTCCGGTAGACATATAACTGTGAGAATAGTTATAACACGTTTATCCATCTCATCACAATTACCACCAAAGGATTGACAAAACCAATGGGATTCTACTTGTTACTTTGGTACTAATACTAAGGGCCTCTTTGGAGTATATCTCTTCTTTTAACTCATTCTGTTTCACATGGAATAAGAACAGTAAAAAAAAAAGGAATCATCAACAAGAAGTCTGTATCATGAACAGAGGAATTTCCTCTATGGAAACTCCTCTTGACAAATCTTTATGCTCTTGTAATCACCTATCGAAGCTTTGCAGCTTTTGTACAACATACAAGTCACAACAGTATCAAGAAGAAGAGAAATTGAGTACAAGTAAGAAATTAACATCCCCTCAAAAGCCATTGAAGAAGCTATACCAAGACGACGATAATCTCGTAAAATCCGGTATTGGAACAAGGCTTCAATACCCGCCATGGCTAAGTTTAGAGGTAAAGCCAGTGACAAGGCAGTTGAAGTATTTCCTCTGAGGAGAAGACATGCTTTGAGAATTGCCATGTATCCGCCGCATCTTTCCATACCCGATAAAACCAATGCCAAGTTGCATATTATAAGGGCATTGGCAACAACAATGGAGTAAACCACTGCTCCGGCTGCTGACAAAAATATAGAAGAAAAACCAGATCCTTCAAGAAAGTTTACGGCAAAGAATAAGAGAGAAAACACTGTTGCATTCGCTGAGACGATCAAGAATGAGTTGCATATGTAGGTCAAGAGCAGAGGATTCAAAAGTGATAAAATAGAAGAAAAACAAGGTTTTTGTTTTTTCAGGGCTTGAATTATTGATGCTTTGGCCACAAGTAAGAAAGTGAGGGTGAAAGGAAGCGTAAAGATTGAACATGAAATTGTTTCAGAGATCTTAAGGCTTAGAATGTCTGAAGATTCAGGGAATCCTGCAGCATGGAACAGAGTCCTCAAACGATTGTATATCCACCAAGACGACGGAAGAATGGCTTGTGAGAGCAGAACTGAGACAGAGAAGGGAACACAACTACTGCAGCAGTTGTGCTAAAGTATTCATAGTTTTGGAGGAAAGTGTAGATTGATTTTCTCATTATCTTGGTTGGTTTCTCCATTGGAATTGTTTCTTGAAGAAGAGAGGTTTCTTTTCTCTTTATATTCATCGGTTGGTTACGACTTAGATGAGTTTGGGTGAATAGATTGGCCAACAACTAAAACTAACATAAGCCCTTCCAAACGTACACATTTTACAAGTATATGTGTTCTCTCGATTTATGGGATTGCATATGTATTGTCTGATCTGTTTGGGCATCGTTTTTACCGATGGAAACTGCTTTGTCTTTGTAATCTACAATTCTTTTACATTAGTTGGGCTAAAAGTAGAACACCATCTCAATTGATGTGAATATATGAGCATAAGCCAAAAACCACCTCTTTTTTTAATGGCTTCACTTTTTGGGTCTCTTGGTTGGCTTTTAATTTACTCTATTTTATTATTATTATTATTATTTTTATTATTATTATTTTAATTTTATTTTTATTTTTATTATATCTTCAAAGTTCAATCACAGCCACAGGGAATTATGTATCTCCCATGTGGCCTATAATATTTGTTCCTTTGGAGTTGAAGTAATTTTATTTTAATTTTTTTAAAGTTTTACGAGAACTATTACAATAAGACTGTCAGGATCTATTGGGATCAAACGATGTATGTGCGGTTTAGATATCTATTCTCATAATCGGAGATGACCACTCCCACAACTCGGGAAGAAAACTCCTCACACATACTTGTAAAATGCACATGGTGGGATTTGAACCCCTCACCGCTTATATGGAAAAGAGGTGCACTATTAGCTCTGTTAAGAGGTGATGTGCAACTTTTCAGATTCTTAGACGTTTCAATTTCAAATATAAAATCACAAGTTGGATTGATGCCATTTTAATAATAGGATTATTTATTTATTTATTATATAATTTTAAGAATCAATCTTAAATTTAAAAATAACAAAAGATTGTTTTTCTATTCCTGCCTGGCAATAGTTGAATCAAATTTATATACTAAAAAAATGATAGCCTTTTTTATTTATTTATATTATAACATAATGAATCTTCGAAAGTAGAAATTTGATAAAATTGGTATATCAAATATATTTTTAAGAGATTAAAATAAACTCAATATCTCGGATTATAATCTAATTCTGAAGAAATATATTGAAAAGGGGAATGTGTTGGACCTTTTGGTTATGTTTCACATGGCAAGTGATGGATTCTTAGCTTTCAAGGTACTTATTAATAATCTCTCTCTCTCTTTTTTTTTAATAAAAAATGGATTTTAATTTTCATTCTCTCAAATCAAACAATTATGATGAGATTAGGACCCTTGATTCATCATGAAATCATAGAAATGGACCCCACATATTTAATCATCTACATCACCAAAACTGATGCTCATGTAGACTTGTACGTACAGTAACATAATTGAATTTGAGCCAGAGTGAGCCGAGCCGAGCCGAGATAGAACTGAGTTTGAGTATGGCCCATTGGGCCGAAGATGATGAGGCATCCATATCATGCGGTTGGTGCATAGTCTTCTGACCTAATTATTAGTTAGCAAGAGGGTTTGTTCTCCATATGACGTGGTACTTCTTTAATTTAATTATTATTATTATTACTATTTTTACATTTCCTTAATTTAATTTTGTTATTTTCTTTGTAAGTTGATTCTGTTGGTAAAGCGTCAACATATTATTTGGTGACATTTTAACTAAAAAAAAAGATGGGGTATTATCGATTTAGTCCCTAAGTTTTGGGGAAAGATCCATTTTTTAAATGCGTTTGCCTTTTAGAACCATGGTCCCTTACTTTTGAAATGCATCAAATAGGTCACTCTAATTTTGACAGTCAACATATCAGAAAATTGCCCTTTGTATTTAATTATTGAATGAGAATAACACTTTTACCCTCCAACATTTAAATTTGATAATTTTACCAATTTGGATTGTCCAATCAAATTTTATATCATAAAACTTTTTTTTATTTTTTATTTTAAAGAAAATTACTTAAAAATTTAAATAATAATAAAAAATTAATAAAATACATTTAAAATATAATATCATAAAATATTACAATTTTTTTTTAATAAAAACCTATAAATATATAAAAACTCTTAAATAATATAAAAATGTTTATTTATTTTTTAAAATGGAAATGGAGATGGATGGTGAATTTTTAAAAAAATTTTTTTTTTAAAAAAAATACATAAATAAAACATTTTTCAAAAATATCTCCAACTGTTTCATCGTTGGGATTAAGAGAAATTAAAAAATAAAAATTCAATATGGAGATTGGATCTCCACTAGATCCATGAAGATCTCCATCTATATCCACCTTCCCAACCATCCATCACACATGAAACCACTCTCTCTCTCTCTCCTCTCTCTCTCTCTCTCTCTCTCTCTATTGAGATAGAGAGAGAGAGAGAGAGAGAGAGAACCATGTCTACGTCATCCATGTCCACGTCATCCATGTCCAAGTCTCTTCTCTAATTTGTTTTTTCCATCAATGCCCATCCCTTTCTCTCTCTCTTCTCCCTTCTTCTTCCAACTTCTCCGTCGCGATGAGGAAGCCTACTATCGTCACCTACTACATGTCTCAGTTGTAGTTCCAGTCTCAGGTGTCGGTCGTCAACGGTAACGTCGATAGTAGAGTCTTCGAGTGAACCGAAATCCACCTTGGCTTACTTAGCAAAGGCCACATGGCCTCCAACACTTTTGATCTCCTAAAGGTCTGTGTTTTGTTTGCTGTTCTCCATGGATTTGGGGGATGATATTGTTAGGTTGATAATTAGTGTTGGCATTAATTCCATATCAAAACGTGTTTTACTTGTAATGTTTAGTGGTTAGTAAATGAAGGATTTCGAAGACGAAGGACGTCTCAACCATTATTCGTTCAAGTTGCCGGCTTTTAAGAGTTTCGGACATTATCGGTCTACAAAGGTATACAAAGACCTCTTATCTCTTACAAGGCTAGGCACACACTCACACATATCATTCTTGTGTGTCCCTTCATGATTTTATTTCATTTACATTTCACTTTCACACACTTGGCAAAATATGCATGCATTCACATTTAGTTAATAAACTTTGTGTTTTGCATTTTCTAGGACTATGTCCGGAAACTAGCATATGTGTGTGTATTTGTGTTTGTATGTTTCCGTATTTTGTGTTTAGGACTTGAACATGTTCTTATTCAATGCCTTATTGAGTTCCGGTCGTTTCGGTTACTCATTCATAAGGTTTCGAGTCCAAACGTGTTAACTATGCCACTTTACGTTCTCTTACGTTGTGTTGACTTCATCGATGATTTCCGAGATGATTTCTCAACCGTTTTTCAAAGTTGTATAGTCGTTTTCGTGCGTGAGAGAGTCACGGTTCGTAATCCAAAAACAGATTTGAATTCGGAGTTTGGACGCTCGAGATACGGGCCGACGAACCGAGAGTGCGCGGGAGAGGACAGCCCAGGCCGTGGGCCACATGGGCTGGCCGTGGTTGAGGCCATGGGCCCCACGGCCTGGAGCCCCTTCTGCTCCCGTGTGGGCCACGCGCCCCCCACGGCCTGGGGGTGACGTGGCACCACGTGATTGGTCGAAAAATTGCTTCTCTCTCCTCCTATTTCTTCCCTCTCTCTCTCATTTTGAATTTCCAAGAAGAAAAATTCTGGTCATCCCGTAAGGCATTCTCTCCAATTTTTCCAAACTTCAAAACACCATATCTTCCTCATCCGGAGTCGGATTTGAGTGATTCAAGTTGGAGAGTGTTCGTATTTGAGTCCTCTAACATCTCCAAGTGGTTTGGTAGCTGTTTGATCGTAATTTCCAGTGGTTGACCACTGAATTCCGAACCAGCTTCATAATCCGAGGTAATGGTCTCATCTTAGGGATTTCTTGTTATTTGACCTTCCAAATGCTTGGGGTTTCTTCTTCTATATCTATGTTATTGTTTTATGAAAGCTATTTGAAAAGGTAGCTTGATTATCATTCCAATTGAAATTCAATTTATGGACTTATGTTGACTAGATTTTTGATTCTAGGTTTTACATTTGTTTGTGAGTTGTATTGTGATTAGAATGGCATCTTAGGTTGTTTGATACTTAATTGAATTAATTTTGTGTTAAAATGACTTTGAGATTTGATTTGGTCCTTTGATTGAAGAAATCAAGGATTGTGTATTTGTTTGTGATTTAGAGAATATAGGTTTTGATTGATGTAAATCTCAAAACCTTGCTCTATATTTGTTTGTATATTGATTGATTTTAATCTCATATATCTAGTCTTTGATTGTATTTGATAGCATCTTGAATTAGGACTTAATGAACATTTTGTGATTCAAGTGTTAGTGTGTGAATGAGACTTTGAGTATATGTGTTAGGTGTTTCACATGCTTAGGTTTCTATTCATGTATTTTTGCATCTAGACTTGATTAATTGTGTTTTCACATGTTTAGGTCTATTTGTGCCATAGAATGTATTGATCACATGTTCTATGTTGAAATGAATGTTTGCATCATTTGCATTCACATGATCACACTAGGAAGTCCTTGTAAAAGGCATGAAGTCTTGGTTAGAGTCGGGATGACTCGGATAGCCAAGCAAGAAGTCTTTCCTAGAGTCGGGATGACTCGGATAGGTAAGCAAGAAGTCATGGCTAGAGTCGGGAGACTCGGATAGTCATGCATGGAAGGCTCCCTAGAGGCAAGAGTGCCTTGGATAGGGAGTTGGCTAACATATTGGTAGGCCTAGGCGTATGGTTAGACATAGACTCCGATAAGCGGGGTACACGGGATGTGTATGCACTCTTGAGGAATTTCTAATCTACCATCGATGTTGGTTGAGTGTGTTGTCCAATATATGGTGGTTCCGCATCATTGAGGGATTTCATACTTTCCAATAGGGTTGGGTAGGCTTAGACTTCACTAGGTTGGGTGAGCTAAAGATTGGTCACTTTGTGAATGTTCTATGTTTACTTTCCAATAATATAGTACCCAATGGTTGTAGTTCAACCCGTGGATGTTTCCTCCTTGGAGGTTTTACCACGTTAAAAAATCCCTTGTGTTAATTCTTTCTATCCTTCTCTTATATTTTAATTGTATATTTATTGTCTTGATTCATAATATTCACTTGTGATGTATTGTGAATCAAGTCTTTGTATAGTGTGATTAGTGTATTCATTCTATAGATCAATTTGTATCTTTGATTCTTTTGTATATTGTAATATTTGTTTAGTGACATTTTGCTCACTCTTGTAATACATTGAACATCTTATGAAATACAAGCTTATTTTGTTGTTATGTTTATTTGATACTTTACCTCACATGACTTTTGATATACTTAGACATTTCTCTTATGATTGTGTCATTGTATTGTCTATGTATGTCTACCTTGGCTTATTGTGTTGTGTGTAAGGCTACCTTGAGGGACAAACGGATGTTTGTTCAAGGGTTTGAAAAAAGGTGTAAAAACCTATTCACCCCCCCCTCTAGGTATGCTTTAAGCAATTTAACTTCGTTTGTGTACATTCAGATATCCAGATTTGATCTCTACCCTTTTTTTTTTTTTTTGAAATTCATCTTAATCCTGACCTTCCATCACAATGATGGACAGTCGAAGATATTTTCAATATATATTTTTTTTTTTTGTGTATTTTTAAAATGTTTTCCTTTAGTTTTTTCTGGTTTTATTTATTTATTTTAAAACTTATAATTTTATATTCATCTTATTTACTGAAAAATAAAATATTTTTATTTTATTTTATTGACATTGTGGCATGTTTTTATGTTTAAAGTCAAAAATACCACCGGAACCATTAAGTTAGACTAACGAAGACCAATTTAATGCATTTTTGAAAAGTAAGGGATCATGGGTTCTAAAAGGGGTAATTTACTACCTTCCCTACTTTTTACCGAAATGTCACCTATTTTAACGTCTTTGTCTTATTAGCAACTTAAGTCCTTTATTTTTTCAATATACATCACTTTAATCCATTTGACCAAAATACTAATGGTCAACTCTTACTATACATATAAAAGTACAATTTTACCATTGTCCAAATGATTTATTAAGTTTCAAAAATAAATAATATTAAAAATGGTTTATAATAAATTAACAACAAAAATTTATTTTCTACAAAAAAAAAAAAAAAAAAAAAAAATTAAAAAAACTAATGGATAATGGAAAATATAAGTTAAAATAATAATAATAAAGTGTTTAATTTTTTTTAAAAAAAATATTTCAAAAAATAAAAGGAAAGTTTTTATTTTATTTTATTTTTTTAAGTAAATGGAACTCCACTGTTGGTTCTGGATCGATCCAATGGTGGAGATCCATTTACTTTTTTAAAAAAACTTTCTTTCAATTTTTTGAAATACTTTTATTTTTTGTTTTTAAAATTTTGAAAATACTTTCAATTTATTATTTATTTAACTTTATATTTTCCATAATCCATTAGTTTTTTTTTATCCGTCCTTAAAATTATTATATATAAATATTTTTTTTTAGAAAATAATTTTTTGTTGTTAATTTATTTTTATAAACCATTTTAATATTATTTATTTTTAAAACTCAATAATCATTTTGTCAAGGGTAAAATTGTACTTATATATATATAGTTAAGGTTGACCGTTAGTATTTTAGTCAAATGGACTAAAGTGATGAATTTTGAAAAAAAATAAGGGACTTAAGTTGCTAATATGACAAAGACATTAAATAGGTGACATATTGCCAAAAAGTATGGACTTTAGTGAAATTACCCCATTCTAAAAAAGTTGATATTTTCAAAAGTTAGGGACTAAATTGATAATACCAAAAAAAAAAAAAACAAGCAAATGATAACATCAATTTTAGTGCAAATAAAAGAACGAAAAGACAAATCAAAGAAAATTAGGATTAATGGAAAATATATAATTAATTTGACATTGATGACTTACCAAACCAAATATCACATTAGTCAGAGAATTTCAACCAAGGGGATGTCTCTATTTATGGTTTAATCGGTAAATATGAGATTCGAACACCTATCACATAAGTAAAAGGAAAGTGTCCAACCACCGTTACATTTTTAAATGTTGTTGATATTGTTAAAACATATGTTCCTATCATCCTATATAAATAATATTGAACTAATACGTATTTAATTAATAAGATTTGTGTAAGTCAGTTTCAATAATAATTCCCTTCCCTCAACAGTATTCAATATTACTAAATATTCCAACTTTGTATTCAAAGTGAGATGTTATTTGTATTACATTGATTTATTAACATACACTTAAAATTATATATATATTTATGAATATCATTAATTATGATATCAACATCCCACTTGTCACATGTAAATTGAATTAAATATACAACTGGCTTCCAAAAAATAAAATAAAAATAATATTGGATAGAAAGTTGTCATATTTTGTATTATTCTTCGGTCGACATATTTTCAAAATTAGAGAGCTACTTTGCCAAAGATAATTTTGAAAATTAATTATTGTTTCAATATAATTAAACAAAACAAATCTTGCACAAATGGTCCAACCCAAAATAACATTGAGATCGGCTCAATAAAGGATCTCAATTCCCTAAAATATTAACTCTTTATTATGAATATTATAGGTAAATAGAAAATAAAAAGTATTTTCTATGTTTTGAAGAGTAAAAGTGATGGTCTAGACTCTAGTATAGTTCTTTTGTCCGGTGTCATAGTCAGTTCTCTCTTTCTTGTCCGTTATTTTTTGGTGTTAGATTCCATCATGAGTTATGAGGATATAGTGAAACTGTGTGCAAACCTGACCTTGTTGGAGAAGGAGGGTCCGGTGCGGCGGCTGAAGGAAAACTTGAAGAGTTCTGGAATGCATAGAATGTTTCATTACAAGAAAAACTGTCTTTCTTAACAGTTTTTTCAAATTTTTTATTATCTTTAATAATTTTTTAAAACTTTTACTTCCTATTTTCAACACCAAACAAAATCCTGATATGGATTTATTTTACACTAAGATATCGGTTTTTGGGCAAACTGATATTGAATAAGTAAATTTTAAATTTAATAAATTTACTTTTAAATCATTTACTTTTAACAAATTTTAAAAAATAATTTTATAAAAATTGTTTATTTATTTTGCACCCTCTTGTTTCATACTAAGAGACACGTTAATAATTCAATTACCCATATAAATTAGTAATTTGAGTCTTACATTTGTTCATTAAATTGCAAGATACATATTGTGAAATATTTTCCCTATAGTGAGAGTTGTATTCCAAATCATGCTTATTACAATTGATGTCACGAGTCTCATATAGGCCATGCTTGGTTGGATGGAATTGAATGGAAAGAAAGTCATTCCATTCGTTTGATTTGTTAAAATGCAATGGAATGGGGATTCCACCATTTTGGTGGAATGAGCATTTCATCCAAAACCAATGGAATGCCCTTCCATTCCAAACTAAAATTCATATTCCATAAATGCCCTCATATACCCCAACTCCATTCCAAAAATACCCTCCTTTCCAAAAATAATATATTATTATTATATATTATATTAATGATATAAATATATATTTTATATATATGTACTATATATTATATTATTATGTATATTATATATATTATTATTATATATATGTATATATACGGCGGTGGAGGTGGTGTATAAATATAAAAAATGTTATTTAATTAAATATTATAATTAAATATTAAATATTAAATAATAATAATTTTTAATTAAATATTATAAATATATCTTGAAGTTTTTAACCGTCAAGAAATAACTGTCCAAAAAAAAAAAAAACTGTCAAGACCTTTCTTGACACTAGCATTCTTGATAGTTAGAAAAACTGTCAAGAAAACTTTTCTTGATAGTTTTTAACTGCAAGAATGCTACTATTTTCTTGTAGTGTCTCTAAGTCTTGTGGGTAAAGTGTTGACAACGAAACTAGTGAACATGGATGCTTTTATGGGGTTGATCAGGAAGATTTGGAAAGTGGGAGAGGGAGTTGAGATCGAGGCGGTATCCCGTAATTTGTTTTCTTTTCATTTCAAGTGTGTAGATGATCGACGCCATGTTATGAATGGTGGACCTTGGACTTTTGACAGAGCATTGATTGCTCTAGAAGAGCCATTTGGGAAAGGTGTTCTAGAAGATATGAGTTTCACTCACTCAAATTTCTGGGTGCAAATTCACCAGGTTCCATTATTATGTATGACTGAGGATATAGCATGTTTCCTTGGTGGGATGATTGGCATGGTGTCTGAAGTTGACATAGGCGGGCCAGAGAATGGAACCAGAAAGTTCTTAAGGGTAAGGGTAAGGGTAAGGGTTGACATTGGTAAGCCATTACGTCATTGCTTACGAGTGGATGTGATAGGGGATGGCGAGGAATCTATTATACTACTCTGGTATGAGCGTCTTCCCATCCATTGTTTCCATTGTGGACGATTGGAACATCCTACACGGGAATGTCCAGAGGGCCATGCAGAATCTGTAGAGTCAGGTGACCTTTGTTTGGAGCTTGGCTGAAAGCGATGCGACCAGAACGTCGTTTGACTATGCAAGGCAGAAGAGGGGGAAACATCTCAGGGTGTCAAGAGTGGCAGACTAGTGGTGGACGGGGAAAAGCAGTGGTTACGGAGGAGAAGCTCAATTCACGGGTGGACGATAAAGGTCGAGTTAATGATCATTGGCATCTTGATGACAGTTACAAAAAAAGCAATAATGGTTTTAATGGGCTCCAAGATAGTGGACAAATTTTAAGCATAAAATTAAATGAGAAGGGCATTAATTTTGTTTTCAAGAGTCAACAAGTGGGTGCTGGAAAAATTAAGGAGGGATAGCATAGGCCAGGGCCTGGTACTGCTAGGTCTAGTAATGTCCAAGACAAGGATAACCCTATGGGCAAACATGTGACCCTGTTAGGCCCAAGAGATGTGGTGGATGGATTAGATGAAAGTATTGGGCTGGGCTTAGGAAATCTCAATGAGCATGCTAGTTCCCTTAAGGAAATAGAGATACTTGGGTTTGGATGCTTGGTGGTGGCTGATCCGGCACTAAACCGGCTAGGTAAGGACTCTCAAGTTCAGACAGATGGGAAAAAGAAATCTGGGGCTAGGAGATGAAAGCGATTAGTGAGAACAAAGAACCAGCAGAGTCTCACACCGACTCGATTAGTTTACTGGGGAAATGTGACAACAATTTGGACCGACAGAGCTTTGGTGACAATGATGCATAAGTTAAAATGAGTAAGTTTGTTTTGGAGAGTGCAGATGTCATCTCTTAGATATCGGCGGCCGGGTCCCTATCAGCTGACTAGATGCAATGAATGTCTTGGTTTGGAATGCTCAGGGTTGGGAAGCTTTCGGGTGGTCCGGGTCTTGCAAAAGTTAAAGGAGGATTCGGGCCTAGATTTGGTTTTCCTTATGGAAACCAAAGGAGAAGATAGATTAATGGAGATGTTAAGGGTTAAAGTAGGCTTTGTCGGTAAACTTGTGGTGAATTCAATGGGGCATATTGGGGGTTTATGTTTTTTTTGGTATGATAGGGTACAAGTTGATTTACTCTTGTTTTCAAATTTTCACATTGATGTACAAGTGTTGTCACACTTCTTTAAGGTTTGGAGGCTAACGGGCTTCTATGGTAATCCTGTGTCGGAGTGTCGCCATCATGGGTGGACACTACTTCGTCAACTTTGTGATTTGTCATAGCTGCCTTGGTTTATATGGGAGATTTCAATGAAATCATTTTCGAAAGTGAGAAGATTAAAGGTCTGGTTAGGCCTAGGCATTTGTTGGAAAATTTTTGGGAGGCCTTGGATGTAAGGATTTATGCTCTAAAGCTTGTAATTTGTAAATGTTATAAATTCATTAATAAAAGAAGTAGTATTTTCATTCAATAAATATGACTCATACGTTTATATCATATGTGCTAAACATCCAGATTGCTAGATGTAAATCTCAGACTGAGTATATGAATATCATATACAGAGGAATTCGGTTTGATACGTGCAATTTAAAGAGTCCGTCGAAAGTGAATAAAGCTCAGTATTTTATTTGTGGTTAATTTACAGCTGCGGTCCATTCCGTAATCTACGGTGGTCTTAGCCTAGACTACTTATATGCTGATATGAGAATGGAGGCACCTTATATGATGTGATCATATAGGACTGGGCCACGATCTATATGAATCTATCACTAAGATCCGTTAGTTGAAAAGATTCATATATATGAGAAATGATAGTTGTATATAGGTGATTTAAATCCTGAGTGTTTTACTGACTCCTTTGAGTTAGATCGTGTTTCTTGAAATACCATAAGTGAGATCGGAGTAGCATTCCCGAATCCCGATCAATAACTTTGTATCTTGGAATCACGGTTTGGCTTGTGGCTGGGAAGGTATGCACCAATAGAGGAATCCACTCCTTCTTGTGAGAAGTAGAGAAGTAGTTCCCTTAAGGGTTGATTTGGGACTTGAACGATTAAGAGCGCTCTCCTTTTTCCGTAAAGGAAGGAAGGATATAATTGTTCATTAGAGAATCAATGGTACTTAAAGGAAAATATATAATTAGAGAGGTATAACGGACTTTATGACTTAGCTCTAATTATGAACTACTTGTAGAGGATCATATCATATGAAATAGCTATATCGATGGACACTAATATTTTGGTTGTGTAAAACATTTACAATTACGTGAGTGCAACCTCGGGTTTTTAGGGGAATAACTCCGAGGTTAATAATCGTGAAATATTAATTAAAGAGTTTAATTAATTTTTCTAAGAATTATTGGAGCTCAAACTGTGAGTCCATTAGGTCCCCTTGCTAGCCCTTTACGATTATTGGTAACAAGTCTCACGGTGAATTGGATGGTCCAATTAATTATATTAGGAAAGTAATTTGAATTATTCTGGGAATTAATTAATTATGATTATTTAATTGATTAATTAAATATAATTAAATAATATGATTATTTAATTGACAAATTAATAATTCAGAATTATTAATGGTTAATTGGAGGTTGTAGGTTCGAACCTTGACAAAAGCAAAAGAATAAATTAATATAAATTATTTTATTTACTTTAAAGAGGTCACGGGTTCAAGTTCTAGTGACAACAAAAAATTAATATATGATTTAGAATCCTATCTTAATATATGGTTTGGGCGTGACAGTGCATTAGCTTCAGCTTCAAGTGCCTCAAAACATGACCAAACGATATCGAAACCTTTTGTATGATATATCGTTGGAAAGGTATGGATGTCTACTTTCTACTCTAATTACAGAATGACATTTTGATGTCTGTAGAAAACTTTATGGTCAAATGAGTGACCAAAGGTCAGAAACGGACAACAACAGAGTTGCCTTGTTTTGGTGGTCAATTTGGAGATTTCAAAACCAATTCAAACGGTCATGAAATATACGAATAATATACCGTTGGAAAGGTATAAGTGTCTAGTTTGTCTAGAATTTTACAAAACTCAATTTAAATCTTTTTAAAAAGGTTATGGTCACAAGACCATACAAAGGTTAATTTTGAAAAACATTTAAAACATTGAAATCCAATCTTTTGAAACTAGACACTTTACTTCAAACAACCAAACCAAAACTAACATTTAACCAAAGGAAGAATAGGACCTTCACAAATGGTCAACCATCGTGCTAAGACATGCACACCATCATGCAAGTACAGACGTTTCCGATCACACAAACGGAAACGAATTACACCACACTTAAGACTAACATGGAGTGCAACTGTGGGAAGTGAATGCATCCTAATGCCTAAACATATCATGGCATTGACAATGAATAATATGCACTCAACTAAAACACACATGAATAGAATTCATGGTTTTGCATCCTAAGCCTAAACATGTTATGGCATTTCAATGACCAAGATAAGATGCAATCATTTAACATGCATGAAGAAACTTCATGGCTTTGCATCCTAATGCCTAAACATGTCATGGCATTTCAATAAATTCGATGCAATCAAATAAATATGCATGAAGAGATATTCAATGAACATGAATGCACACATATAAAACAGATAACATGCAAGAATTAGAGATATGCATGAGTTGTGAGTGTGTGCAACTAGATCTCTTCAAAGCAAGTAAGCACTAGAATATACCTTTGGTGCTTCTTTTCTTGAGGTCTTGAGAGGGCCTTGGTTGTACAAATCACCAAACAACAAAAGCCTAAGCTACCCTTACATCAATCCCCAATATGTGGTTTGTCCATGAAATAAGCAATCAAAACTTGCGGTCCTTACAATCTCCCCCTTTGGCTATTTTGTGACAAAACCACCACTCACATTAATTCTTACAATAAAATAGAAAATAAAACTATTTTCTACATTACAAAGAGATATTTAAAAGTTACATCTTCAAGTCTTCAATCTCTTGTAGAACAATCAATCCTTCAAAACAAAGTTTTATACTTTCCAATACAAATACATGTGAGATTAATCAAGTGAGATAAAACAAGCATTTGCAATAAAATTTTGCTATAAAGAAATATGCAACATCATGCAATGAGAGTGCGATGCTAATGCTCCCTCAACGGGTTACTCTCCATCAAAAAGTAAACTCCCCAAACATGTGAATTAGCTACTTCAATTTAGCAATTAGCATTCTCCCCCTAGCTACATACTACTGCCCCTTTTGTCATGAGATGGGCAAAGGAGTATCCCCTAACCGGGTCAATTGTAGTAAAGAGAGATAGTAGCATATAAGTCATTTGCATAATCATATAATGCACTTTATGCAACTCAATTAATTTGGAGAGAACAAGGAGATTTATTTTCATAAAAAATGTGTGATTAATATGCTTTGCATGCAAGACATGTTGCATTCAAATCCAAAAGCAATGGTATTTGGCAAAGCAAATGACAAAGGTTTCCTTTAAAAATTCAAACCAATTTCACCATTTGTCATGAATCAAGCAAGGATATAAAGTAATTAATCATCAATTTTAATGAGCAACTATATCCAACCTTATAAGCAAAACATGGCATGAGCGACTTTTTGCACTCTATTCGATTTTTCCGGGTAAGATACCCGTATGATAGTAGCCATGTTCCACAAGTAAAGAAAGAGAGACATTTT